>APFE030045246.1:9952-57078 GCA_000404065.3 Pinus taeda | reverse complement strand
ATTGGTAACTCTCTCACCAGATTATATAAAAGTGTGAAATAAAATAGAAATATATGTTTACTACAAATTAACATAAAAACTATAGTTTTTCTAAGACTATGGTGCAGGCCCAAAGGTTGGGGTAGTATAATAAAAATATATTTTAAAGGGAGTGGGTTATCCCCGTGAGTGCCAAGTGGAGCAAGTTGTTAAAAGTATGTAACTCTCTAAATGAATCATCATACCATACATCGGGCTTGAACTTACTCCCAATTAGACATCACAACTAACTCAACATTTATACTACATGCAACTTGCGTGCCAACATATAGGATGACAACATATAGGAGGATCTATTCTCTTTTAAGAATGAGAAACTAAATTGTCCAAAAAACCTTGGATAACATGTTTGATATCATGAGAAGAATATGATATGGCCCAATAAAACATAGCTGCAACATTTTTAAGGCCAAGAGGCATCTTTTTATACGAAAATGTACCCTAGGGGAAAATAAAAGCTATCTTACATTGATCTTCTGGATGAATAGTAATTTAATTATAACCATTAAATCCGTCCATAGATGAGAAAATTTCATTTACCCGCACATTTATCAATAATCTGATCGATAAAGGGCATGTGGTAATTATCCTTAGGACAAGCTTTATTTAGGTCCCTAAAGTCAATGCATTTAGAGACCCACTCAGTTAAAGGAATGGGGTATATGAAACCCACCTTAAGCAATTTCTCAACCTTAGCCTTGATAGTTACTACTTTTCTAAGACTTACCAGTTAAAGTTTCTGACAAATAGGTTTTTCATTTCCATACGTATTGATCTCATACTATAGATGGATCTATACCAGGCATTTCCTCATAATACCAAGTGAACACATCTCAAAACTCTTTAAATAGATCACTATAAATTTGAATGTATAAAGGGGAATAGTCAGCGCTAATGAAGACATTTTCAATAATGTTGGGATTCATAGAGATGTTCATTGGAACAGTTTGTGAAATGACAAACATGTTATCTTTGGAAGAAAACTATGTTGGAGCTAAAGAATTTAAAACTCCATGAACATCACTAGTATATGAGGAACTGAACAAACTTGATTCTAGTCCTCGCAAATGAGGGAGAAAATATGACCGATGATACAAATCATTCCGTGGTCTTTCAATAGTTGTAATTTCTTCTATGATAGCTTCTTCAGATGGAAAAACAATATCTAAGCAATCGAGAGTAGAAGTGGAATCTAGAAACCAGGCCAGAGCCACATCCCCATCCAACTCCTTTGGTGAAAAAGTTGTCAGATCGGAGTCTAGTGTGTTAACAATAGAATGATAAGCAATTTCAGCTGCAAACATGGGACATGTCATTCCACCTACCTGCCCCTAATCTAATGTGGTGGTAGAGGAGGGTAAAGGCCAAGGATCTGAAAAATAATAAGTTCTAAAGAAATCTATTCGAGAAGGTGCCTTGGAGGATGAAATAACATTAATTATAGCTATAGGAGTGGGAAATTCAAAGGTAACCATTAAGGAAGAGTACATTCCAACTCCTAAATTCTCTATAGGTTTCTTGGGATTGTTCACTAATGGAACAATACATTCAAAAGATGCACGAGACTCACCCAAAGAATAATCCATCTTATCAACCTTTACAATTCTCCCTTCATGAGGAAAACAAACGATGAAAAATAACGACGATATAATAGCATCCATATTGTAAATCCAATTTATACCTAAAAGGAGATTGTAATCCATATTTTCATAAACTATATCTACTTAAATGTTTACAACCTTTCCCCCAACATAGATGGGAAAAAAAGCTGGAATATTCGTATGTGGTCTATGAGAATGACCATCAAATGTTGTTAATAGGTTAGGTGAAGGAATAGCCTAAGGCAATCCAATAGCCTTCCAACATGATATGGACATTACACATGTGGAATCTCCCTCATCAACTACAGTTAAAAAGATATTAGTCTTCCGATATGTAGACTTGATTTGAAAAGCCATATGATGTGGGAACTCTTCTTGATGTTTGACATATTGAATGTAAGCACAAGAGAGTTTTTTCGATCAACTTCTCCAATCATAGTGAGCAATGCATTTGTTTGTGCCGGGAATGACTAGAGTACCTCTAATGCTAACATAACACAAGGACTCTAAGCCAGATCTTCCACAATAGAGTAGTTTTGGGTTGACATAGCATTAGGGTTGATTGTCGAGCATTTTGTGGATCCTTTCGGCATCTGAGGTATAGACTCAACTACGAGCCTTTTGATATGGAGTGGCTGTCAAACATGAAGAGTAGAATCAGCCTTGGACAATTTTGATTCACCATAATGACATGACCGTGTAGCAACGCCAATATGTGAACTCATCATGTAAACGTTTAATGTATTTTTCCCTTCCTGGTTGCCCCTAGTGGGGGCACCAGTACAAGGATTCGCGCTAGCAAGCAACTGCTACCCTTGAGGAAAGGGGTTAGTTAGCACAACCTAGGAGCTAGAAGACCCCTTCTGAACCAGCAAGCACTGAGCATCTTGAATCTTAGGGAAAATATGAGTTTGATGGTCACCATTGCATAACCTTCAAGGAAACTTTACTTTCTTCTTAGGCTCTTTTTTACCCCTTCCAGCATCATTGTTAGGTTTGTTTGTAGTACCCTTCCTATCTTGATTCTTTTTCCTACCATGTTGTTTCATCTTCCCAACTGATTGTTGGTTTCCATTGGGATTAGAAGTTTGAATGACATTTATAGATGAAAGTTGAGATGACATAGCACTGATGGCCATGCCTTCATAGAAGAAGAGGTTTGTAAAGACAACTGTTGCAATTGATTTAGCAGGTTGGCTATGTTAGTATCAATCAATCCAAATAGTCCATTGGCATGGGGACCTAGCTTCGTCTTAGCTAAATCAACCTTGGATGTAAGACCATCAGGCAAAATTTTCTGAAGATCCCTACATTGAGAATATATAAGTTATAACTGCTGGGCTCTAAAAATAACCTTCTCTTCGGTGAATATACCAGAGAGAGATACGTCCTTAGATATCTTGGGTTGTAGAGATTTAAGAAACCATTGAAGAAGGAATTATTACCGAACATCAGCTTTAATGAGCCTCTTCCTTCTCCTCCATTCCTGGATATGATCTGAAATATGGGTTACCTGGTCCTGGTGGAAATTAGCTAGTAGCTTAGTTCTAGCATCATAACAAATATAGAACTGAAAATGGTTTAAAATATAGTAGCCAAATCACTAAATGAAGTGAAGGTGCCCGCTGGGAGTTCAATGTACCACTTAGTCGCATTTCCAATTAGGGTACGTTGGAATAATCTCAACCTAATTGAATCATCTATTAGGGAGTTTGATGAACAGCATAAGTGGAATGTGGTTATATGGTCACTCGCATCTTCACTAGTCTTCCATTCAAATTTTGGTATATCTGACGGAAGTTTGGCTAGAACTAGAGGTTAGCCAAGGTTATATTTCATCATATCATTAGTCAATTTGGATAGATATGGAAAGTTTAATGTTTCCAAGAAAGGTAACCATGGAGGACCCTGAGGATTCCTACCGGTCTGGGAAAAATTCCAAACATTCTAAAAAGAATACCCTAGATTTGTGAAGGCCCCAAGTTTCCTGAAGTAATTTGTAGAAAACCTTGAACCATAAGGAGATCCTTGTGGCCCAGAAAAATTGGAGTTTGTCCAACTCCTGTCAAAAAATTTCCATATCCAGTGAAATTTCCCCATAGAGAGGTGTTCAATAGAGTAGAGAGCCCTTGGTAAGGGTTCCATGAATGAGCATAGGGAGAAAAACTCTAGAATGAACTCAGAGAGGAATAGAACATATCCCTGTTAGTCGAAAGAGAATTGATTCGTGGCTCCAAGTCCACTAGAAATAACGTTATTTCATCCTTGGAAAGGATTATTACTTTCATCCGTGGAGGGAAAACGTAGTGATCCTAAAGATGTGTTAGAATGTGGTATATGACCACTCCCAAAAGGGAAACCATGAAAAGAATCTGACCCACTTGCCATGGAAGTCAAACATGGAGACACTGGATGGAAAACATAATGAAACCGAAGGAATTGTGCAAGTAGGCATTCCAAAGGAGAAAGAACAAGTGCTAGAGGAAAAATCTTGGTTGTCCCCACTCGATGATGGAATGGATGTACAGCCAAAAATTCAGTGCTAGGAGTGATTGAATGTATGGAAATCATACCTCCTGCTTGTACTGATAAATGAGTTTTCGTACTAGTAGCACTCATGGTGGAAGTTATGCTTCAAACAATGGTCATCAAAGGAAAAGATCGAAATAGACCTGGGCTACAAGGCCCATGGGTTAGAGTCCCAGTGTATAATAAAATGTCTGAATGATTGGTAGGAAGAGGGGAATTAGGATTGAAAGAAGATTTAGGAAGCTCTTCAACCTCTATAATGTCCTTCGACTAGAAGAGAACTCTAGAAAGGAGTTGAGTGTTCCTCTCCAAATCTCTACTGATGCTAGGTTTATTCTGTGAATCAATAACTTCAACCTGAGGATCAATCTTCATTGCATATTATGCCACTGATTGGAAATCACCAATAGGATTGCTCCTACACCCTGTGTAAAAAGGCTGAGAACTCATAGGTAAAAGCACATGAAGCCTCCTAGACTCACAAAGTCATCAATCAACCACTTTTAATTATTTTTTAAGAGAACTAATTTAAAGACTCAAAAAATTTATAAATCTAGGCCAGCTAGGATCAAATAGAACTCTCTAACAAAGTCCCTAAAGATACAATCAATCAAACTACTTCCAAGTATTTCTACTCTGGGTGATGAGGAACACCAAAATATAAGAAAGTGAAAATCAAGGACCTTCCAAAAATAGTCTAGCAAAATGATGGCCTAGGCCTACTAGCAAAGGTAACATAAATAATTACGCTAACCTCCAGACAACACCCTTTGCTAGTGAAAGCACCCAAGCTTTGCAAGGGTACCTTCTAGAAGTATTAGTGAATGTGATGCAACATCTGACTCGTGCCACAAAGTTCCCCTCCAGAGCCACCTATGTGATCCCTAGGAATAACAACTATGGGCACGAGTTCTTATCACAATAATGGTGTAGCATTCTCGCGGTGGGATTCAACAAGTAGGAGAGGGGGTATCTCTCCTCCTTGTCTTCACTCTAGCTCGTGCTTGACTCCTAGTTACGAAGGTTTCCCTTTCTTTCTAATGACATTGGATTTCACTCATTATTCAACTTCTATGTTTGATAGTTTGAGTGGCCTTTGAGAGTTAACTTTCCACTTACCTATTCCAAGGACCTAAAGAACTTAAACTTCTTGGTGTTGTTAATGACAAACTAAAAAATTTCTAGTTCTTTTTATTAAAGCACTTTATTTTAGAGGGTTGTTCTTTATGTCAAAGGTACAATGAGAATGAAACTTATGGTATTTTCGATGCAAAAGGAATAAATAGAAGCTTAACTATATGCATGTAGTTATTTTCTTGTGACAAAAGGTGATTTCTACTTGGTTCTACGAAAAACTTATATAAGAAAAATATTGTTTTTCTCTTCTTTTTTCAGAAACACTCCACACACACTCAAAATCTAACAAAAAGAGTAAATAATGCTTATGATGCAAAGTAACCAAATGCAAACATAAATGATGATGCAAGATCCTATGAATACTCATACGATAAGCAAATGTGCTTCTTTATAAGATGAATAAGCCAACTTGGAATAAAGAGGGGAAAAATTCGAGAACAAATTTCCCTCAAAACCAACCAAAACCAATTGAAAAATTTCACAATTGCTCAAAAACAAAAAAAAAGAAACAAAAAATAAAAATAAAAACTTGAAAATAAACAGAAAGGTAAAAGCTATTTTTTTTCTTTTTCTTTTAAAAACACAAAGAAATTTTCTGAGGTCACCAAAAGACTACTAAATTACAAAGGTCAAGAAACAAACATAAAGAGTACCTGAACTTCACAAATTACACAACTCATCAATAAAATGAAACTTGAAATGAGGAAGTACTACAAACTGGCACAAACTGATCTGAATAGCATCAAAAAAGACTTCAACAAACTGACAAAATGTCAATAAAGACCTTCAATATTGCCAAAAAGACACTAAAAAACCATGAAATAACTAAATAGTTCAACCAAAAGGGAAATCTAAGAAAAGTAATTTGGATTATAAATGAAACTCAAACCAATTTCTAGTTATGGAAAGCCAGAACAACCATAAACTTCTAACAGAAGCCTTGAACCCAAAACAAAAACTAAAACCTTACTCAAAAAGTAATCTTAGGTCAACTAGGTTTTTCACCGGGAAGAAGATTCGAAATTGAAAACTTGCAAGAGAACAAATTTTTGCTCACAGTGAAAGACCAGAAAATCACAAAAGTCACTAAGTAACACACTTGACTGGGAAAGAGATTTCGAAAATCAATTCAAAATTAGGTATACACGACTGTGTAAAGGCACAAAAGCATGCACAAGTGTTTCAAAAATGGGAAACTCGGGTATACACAAGTCTATTTGAGGAAAAAAGCATGTATATGCTACTGGATCCATAAAAAACCCCATATATAAAGTTCAATTAAGAAATATATAAAAATCTAGGCCTGATCCAAAAGATCAGACTTGATGCTTGGGAGGCCAATAAGTGACTGACACTATAGAAACAAGAAATCAAGAAAACAAACCCTGATCAAGAACAAACAACCCAAACTAGGAAAGACAAGAATGTTATCCCCAGTGGAGTCGCCAATTCTGTTGCAGTTGGAAACACCCGAGGGTCTTGGGTTGAAAACCCCAATAGGGAAGAGGGAATACATCATAAAGAAATATGTATACAAACAATATAAATGCTTAAGCTACAGGAGTATGAATAAGTTGTATTACCCGGAGGTCATATGTTCGAGGTCAATCCCGCACGGTCCAAACCCTTTGCTCTTTCCATTGCCTTTAGAACCTGTAAATTATCCAAGAAAAGCATATGCAACAATAGTAATAGAAAGCATGTTCATGATATAGGTGTTAAACCACATAAGAAACTAATCAAATTAGCATTAACATAAGATTCATAAGAAAATCATAACACAGATTAATGCATAAACACAATAAATATCAGGAACAAAACATCATTTATTTATTGATGTAAGCTAAATGAAATGTGGAAAACTAAAACCTGAGTCTTCCTCTAGCTCCAAGCGGAATTTTCCTCCAGATTCGTCTCGCGCAGGCCTCAGCAATATTCCTCCATCGATACACACAAGGATGTCATAAAAGGGATTAAGGACATCTCAAAAAGAGGAAACAAAGGTTTCCTATAACTTGGGGGTGAAGGAGGCACAATCATTTCTTTAGACTTGATCAAGGATGTAATAAACTATAATATCAATATCTCATCTCTTCTCCCCTCAGGCCTTCCCATGGAGGCTTATTTATAGTTCTCCAAATTAATTTTTTAGTTGGGAAATAGTTGGGCCACGGACTATAGTAGGTGAGCAATAGGTAAAACTTGTAAACTCTGCCTGAATTTAAGGAGATTATTTATTTTTTGGTGTTTTAACACATATATGCAGGTTGGGTATAGACATACCCAGCATACACACTTTATATACAGGGAAAAATATCGTATGTGAAGTAAAACATTGGTTTTTAGAATTTGGACCAAGTCTAGAAAGGAAGGGTTACCCTAGGCCACAACCAAAGCATCAAATCTATGAAGAGTGGTAAATGGTGCTATAATAGTAGGGTTCCATCGAGTAAGCGGTTATGAAAAGTCAACTTTGGTGTGATCAATGGTTGTGATCAACCGTGATGACACAAAGGGACGAACCCACTTACCACCAGGGGTGCCCTCGAGGCTATTTTCCACATTGGCACTTCGACGTCACTCCACTCATGCCATCTAACACCACCTTACCCACCACACTTCACGTCACCTGCCATGCTCAGTGCCACATCACCTTTCTATACTCTTTTGTCTCGACTCTCCATTACCTTAATTGTAATCTTTATGCCATTTGTCTTTAAAAACCCCAATTGTTTGATTGCATATATTTCTAGTGTTGATACATTGAATATATTATATATTGTTTGGTGAATGTACATCCCATGTGGAAGTGTTTTTTGATGGAGAATGCTTTGTGGAAATGTTAATAAATGTTGAGTGCGAGCGTTGAGAGGCTAGAGAAACACAACATCAACAAAAGCACCAACTACACTTCAATCTAATTTGGAACACCACCTCTTTCAAACTGATAGTGAGTCGTACTGAAATTTTAAGGCGAGTCGGGCATACGGTTTAACCTTGGGATAGGCAAATTACATTTTTTAAATCGTATTCTGGTATGAATGTTTTCATATGCTTTGGTGATTAGTAAATTGAAATAATGTATTAATTTTGGTTGGGACACTTGTCAAAACTCCTTTATGATGGAACTCCTGGAATATGTAACTATTGCATATGCTGGAATAGAGCATTTATATGTGTGTTTTGAATTCTTAGAGTTTTGAATGTTGTTTGGATTGACCATGAGCTTGTCTCATGTGCGTTGTTTTTGACCCTTGTGTTGTCTCCAGCAATTGTATCAGACTCTTTCATGATAGAATGCACAAGGTTTTGATGGTGAATTTAGGAAGATCGCTAAATATTTCCCTAACCAAAATGTTGTCAGACAAGGCCAAAAATCACCTTCCAAAGAATACAAAATTGCAATAGTCATACAAAAAAGGAGCTTCCGATGACCTAAACTCGGTGGTGTGAAACCCCTTCTCGATTTGGCTTACGTGTTGGCCTATAATAATATTTTGAGGGCTCACCTTAGGCTCAGTTTGACATCCTTATCTCTTGGATCTAAGATGAACCAAGTGCGAACAAGTCTAGTGCTTCTAATAGTGGCTCATCACAATAGTACATTTGCGTGAAATGTTTTCTTTATGAATATAATATACAACTCATCAATCACCCTACCCACCATTTAATGTTTATTGATTGTTTCAAATTATGTCTCTCTATTAACTTTTTATGGGTGTTAAGAATTGTATTAAATGCTCAAACAAAATAATAAGGATTATTACTACTGAGAATCACTTTCAATCTTTTACATAATTTCTGATATACTAGGTATTATGGTAATTATAAATTTATTGTTAGAGGGCTTTATTGCTCCACTCACTACTAGGATATTACCACTATTGTTAAGAGTTGGCATGTTCTACCAATGAAGGTATGATTGATCTTTCCATATATGGATGAGCTCTGCTGCATTTAATATGAGAAGCTAGACATTTTTGTAATTAATGCATTTAAGAAATTTTTATGTGGGCGCAAGAACCGAATATTTTTATGTGTTGACATTATTTTTGACAAATTAAAAATTGTAAGAGGCCTATTTTGTGGACAGAATAGATAAGAGGCACCAGATAATTCTATCTAGAGTTTTATAGGAAGTCATCCCAGTGGTTAGTTTTGTTGTTTCTTGATCAAAATCAGACTATAGATAGGAGCATACGAACTTGGAACAAAATTTTCAAGGGTTGTGTTCATCCTTTGACTCAGACAGGCTACCTTGTTTTTCCTCCACTTGTAGTTACATATGTTTTTATTAGCCATATATTGTGCAAATGCATTTTGTTCTCTTTCTCTTAGAATCACATTTTTCATAATGGATTTGCTTCTTCATTAAGCCTTCATTTATTTAAACTAGATACAATGGCTAGTCTTGATGTTGCATTAGATTTGTTGAACACTCTGATACTTTCCAGTATTGATGGTATGGTAAATATTAGCATTGCCTCTCTCTCTAAAATGCACATGAAAAGTTTGAGTTTTTGTAGCTTGAATCTTAGCTACAACAAGAGGAGATACAATAGTGTCATCATCATTATTAATTTGTCTTTGTTCAAAACAATCCTCTCTACAATGTTGAGAAAAACTCCCATCAGGAACAAGAATATGAAGTTGTGGTTGATTCAGTGCCCAGTTGAAGAGAAAATTTTCAAGCATGCCTAGAAATTTAGCTTACACTTCCCGAGCCAATCATTATACATTGGTAAGAGATTTTCAATCGCAAGCATAGAACAAGTCTTAGATATGATAATGAGATATCCTTTAATATTTTAGATTACTAAAATCCCATTTAATTTCAAAGTGTTGGGTTTCTTTATGGTAGTTCATATTCACCTGTTCCTTCTCCTCCTCCACAACAAAAAAGTTTTTCAAATTCCAACATTGTCATCAAGTTGACCATGTGAAGGATCATTGTTTTGATCTTCACGCATGCAAGCATTGTGGTTACCACGCTCATTCTTCAAACAAATGCTTTAGAAACAATCCTTCTACAATAACAAAGATTCACCTTTGATGGATCTCTTCTTGGCAATGGGATTCAACAACCACGAATAAATTTCTCATATCATAGAAATTGTTCTAGAGTATTGAAAAGTCTCACAGTTGAGATCTATTTATCTTCTCAACTTGTATCTAGTAGGGGGGAATTAATGGTCATATAAAAGCATCAAAGCCACATCAAGAAAGCTTTAGACACAACCTAAACTTGTTGCCTGAGCCTACAACCAAAGACAATCATACCCATATTCATAATTGTAGCCAGAGATAGAGAAGCCCTAAGAATGTCTTTGGTTGGTGGCCTTCCTTATACCACCACATATTTTAGACCTCATTTATTCTAGGTTGAAGGTATCCTTATTTAAAGGAGTAAGGTCTACTTCCTCTAGCATAAGACTTCCACTTCTTGCCATATTTGGAAGAGTTATAGGAACTACACTAAGTGTTCCAGTGTTCGTGGTCATCCTTAAACCATCATTGGTCGAGACCTCAAGTTCTCCCACCTTATGCCATAATGCCAGAGACCACATTGAACTTATTGATGTCATGGATTCTTGTAATTATGTATTATATCTCTCTTATTGGAATCGTATATACCACTTCAAATTAAGGGGGGAATGCTGGAAACCTAATCCAGTAAGGGTTGGTGTGGAATGTGACTAGTCACCAGAGTCCAAGAGACCACATTGTATATGAAGACCAAGGGTCAGATGAATGTATTATAAATGTATATCTATGTTAATAGAAATGCAATTCATGTTTACCTTAATCTATTGTCCATTATTTTTGCCTATATTTAACAAATAGATATATATCTAGATATTTAAATTTTTTAAAAATACCATGTTTACAAACAATAAGAAGTTTACCTTCATCTATTTTAGGATAGAGAGTACGCTCATCACTAATCTTGTTAAACCCATTGCTGAGTAAATATGAGCTAGTCTAATTGTACCAATCTCTTCTTTGTTTGCTACGGACATGAAATGATTTCTTCAACTTGTAGACATTGTAATCTTGGAATTTTACTTAAAATCCTATTGGTCGTCTAAGTGACACCTCCTCTTATATCTTGTCATTTAAGAAGGATGACTTGGCAGCCATATCGTAAACTAGTCATATGTTCTCAACTAAATTTTTTAGATAAGTGTTCTCATTAATGATAACGAATGTCGTTGATTTCAAAGGAAAAGTATCAGGAAGAAATAACGAAATTTATGAATCAATGGAATTAGAATGATAGCATACATAATCTCAGTAGGTGAAGTGAAGATATGATAATTTTACTGACTTCTTTTCTATGTTATGAACCCAATGGAATCTATGAATTGAATTGCTAGATAATACTCTCTAAGACCTTTTCAATAGTATATTATGCTTGGAAAAACTCCTCACAAATAAGAATTTATGATCATTGGAAGTTGAAAATTGTCATGAGGACAAATAACACAAAATTTATCTTAATATCACCAAATTTGTTAAATATTGAGCATGTTGAGGGTGGATCCAAGCATTGGAAATTAATGAATAGTTTAAGGTGTATGAACATGTGCATTATTTAAGACAACTAAAAGTCATGCACCTTTGACATATCTAACAATGGTAAAAAAAATGTATGGTGGAGTGCATGTAGGGATGCACGATGTTTAATTCCCCCCTTTAAACCAATGAAGAGTTGACATGTTGTGATTTGTGATTGGCCTAAAATGGTGACATGTCAATAGTGTTTAACATGGAAGAAAGACGATGATGTGGTACTAGCATGTGGCACCTCCATGTGGTGGCATATTCACATGGAAACATACTAACAAGTGGTGACTTGTAATAGAGTGAAAGATGATTACATGGAAATAGAGGATGACATGGAAATGACATGGAAGTGAAGGATTGCATGGAAATGACATGGTACAGCACATCATAATGATTACCTCAACAGGGTGATGTGGTTGTAGAGATGAATATGAAATGACATCTACAAGTGGCAATTTTTGATTGGTCAAATGGTAAAAATTGTGCAACACATGGAATCGTTCAAGTGATTACATGTGGCATTGTGACATCGTGTTTATTTCATCATGTATATGACCATGGACCCATAAGGACGAGGTCTTATGCCATAATCGCATGGGCGAAAGCGCTGAGCCTTATTGGTCTTGTTAAAGGCATGAGTCATTGGTGATATGGGGTGGTCCTATTGTGTAAGCCTCTAGGATTACTAGCATGAATGTTAAACCCCAAGGTCGACCCTCATATGCCCCATGTACAAAGAAAACGTATTGTATATTCTTGACCATCAATTAAATTTAGCATGACTAAATATATGGAACCTACGATGAAATTTGAGGTTTGTGGTTAAAGTAGTAACTTATGGTTTGTTTTTGGTGAACAACCTAGGTTTCAAACATATTGAAGGGTTTCATTCCATGGTGTATTAACATGCGACAAGGCACATTGGTTGGTTTATTGAAATATAGTTTGGATCATAAGATTAACAGTGAAGTTTCTTTTTATGACATAGTTCCACTAATATAAGAACCAAATCTGGATCACACTATGGAGGTTTTTTATTCCCATGGTGTCCTAGCTATGGAGTAACCATAACATGGAGGTTGGACATTTATTTGGTTGCGGTACAAACCCATCCCTTGAGCTTTGTTGGTTAGCATATATATGTATGGTTTATTTAGTTTTTTTATTAGGTTGAGGTTGAAGTCTCTCACCACCATCTTTCTATATATAAATGTGTGTGTGTGTGTGTGTGTCTGCATGTATTGTTGTTTTTCTTATTGTGGTAAGGTTTGGGCCCTCCGTATGAAACTTTTTTCATATATGCATCATGCCTTGGATATATAATGTTGTGCCTTTCACTTCTTCCATAACCTGTTATACAACCTAGTTGGTTAGGTGGTCTGGCTCAGTGGTAAGAGGTTGTAGGTTTGAGTCTCACTAAAATATTATTTTCGCTATTTCCGATTTTGGAGAATCATTTTTTCCTCAATTTGTCAAGCTAGTGCATTATATTACACCATAAAAGTGAATTTTGTTTAGTGGAAATCAAAAGTGCCATTTTGTATAATAGTTCATTTTTCATATGGCTTTCTATGGTTTTTAGGGTCATTCTGAAGCCAAATTTAATTATGGAAAATGGGAGATGGCTATATTTATGTTGTGATCAATACAAGGGTTATGAATAGTCACAATGATGCAGTTTTTATGTCAAGAAGCCACATTAGGTGTTTTGGAATCTTTCATGGGTTTATGAACATGTTGTTATGTTGATAAGGTCATGGAAAATGGATAAGTAGGAGAACTGATTAAATTTTGACGAACACGGTATGACGACATTGGTTATGCGTGTAGAATGTTCTATGACAACATTTTGATAGTAGTAGCATGATCAGTTTTTGGAAACCTATTTTGCTTCTTGTGCATATGGTTCTAGTCCGAAATATTCTGAAATTTTGTCCACTGATTTGTGAAGATGTGGGTGTCTTCATCAGAGGTTAGTGACTCAATGAAGTTTTTTCCTAAATTATGTGTTCTCCTACATCATCATAGGTTGTTTACTTATTCCGGTTGTTTCCTACATCATTAGAGCTTGGTGCCTCAATAAGGTTGTCTCCTACATCATCAGAGGTCGGTGCCTCAATCAGTTTGTTACCTACATCATCAGGGGTTCATTTATTAATCAGGTTCTTTTGTATAGCAAGTTGGTGTTTTCATTTTGACGGAATGGGTGTCTCCTTTTGGTTGGTGCTAGTAAACATTGTATATTGAAGATTGAATATTAGATATAAGAATATTTGTGGTTTTCTCTAACAAGGGTTTCCACATAAAATATGGTGTTCTCATGTTTCGATGTGATTACTATTACTTGATCCACTACTTATATTCATTGTTTGATGATTTTTGGCTTTCTAATTAAATTATATATAATCATAGATTGATTAAACAGTTTTGAATTGATAATTTACCATTACACTAATTCACCCTCACTGTAAGTGAACTACTTACTCTAAATATTGGTATCAAATCCAAGTTCCATTAGTAATAGTGAACACCTAGAAGGTATATCAAAGGAACAATGGCCAATAAGAGGAAAATAAAAAGGAATTTGTCTCAAAAGGGGAAGGTTTGTGATTATGTGAGAAATACATTAGATCTAGAAGAAGACATCCTATTCATGGTCATGAATGTTGATAATTGTGGGAAAGAGGAATCAGACATTGCATATTGTTTCTATTATAATAATGAAGGTCACTATCCTTCTATGTGTCCATGTCCTTTTATAGACAGTGAAGATGATATTCCTCAACTAATCGAGATTAAATGGCTAGAAGAAGTATAAGAATAAGTTGAAGTGGAAGTAGATTATGAAGGACAATTCAAAAGTTCCTTAAAAGACTTAAAAGCTTCAAGAATAAAGGTTAGTCAATTAGAGCATAATCTCCAAAACTCTAAACATAAACTAGAAGGGAAAGTTTTATAAGAAGAAAAAAACTACAAGGAATAGGACCGTGATGTCGCTAATTTGAATTCCCAACTAAAATGAACACGAATATTGGATGATGTGACGCAAAGCTAACTAAAAGAACGAAAATGTCATTGTGAGGCACCGTAAATTGAAATTATTTCCTTAAAGTTGTGTTAGAGAAATCTAATAATTAAAATGATGAAGGATAAAACGATGTAGCATATATGAATCTTAATGGTTCTAAACATGAACTCGTCAACTCCTTGTACATGATATAAGAAGAATCTATTCTCAATTTGAAGACACAATTAGTTTTATATGCATCAATGGATCAACCAAAATGTTTGAATTTTTTTCAATATGAACTCACTATTGCTTGATGAAAGCTAAGCAATCTCACCTCTTGAAAAAGAAGAAAGGGAGCCATTATAAAGCATGGGCCATGATGTTTCTAGAGACCTAGTCAGAAAATTCCAAATAGAATGAGGATTCCTTGGTGAATAAGCTAAATAAAAAAATTAAACAATGTGGATAACTTAAAGAGGAAGTCATTTTTATAAGGAAACAAATTTAAGTAATGAAGATCTAGATGATGAAGATAAAAGAATTTGATATGCTTGATAAAGAACAAAAATTTGAATACCTCATAAGTATTCGATAACATTCTCGGCTATCAAATATTACCATGTGATAAAACATGCCTTGGTTATACATGTAATTCTAAATGCAAAGAGGTCTCAAGCTCCAACCCTCAAAAAAATAAATTTGAAGAGGAACATAAAACCAAAGTTAGCATTCTTCAAAATCGAAATCATAGTTAAATCTGAAAGAAGGTTGAATTTGTTCTACTCTAGGCAGTTGTCTAGATTTTTCTAATAAGGTATATTAGAAGGAATACTACAATGTAATCAAGGACAAACATCAACACATGATTGAATCTCCTACAAAATATCTTGAAAGGATGAACTTCATCAAGGGACTCCTTCTCATCTAGGTATCACAGTATATTTATTGGTTATTTCTTTTCATGTACAAATCTTGGGCATAAGGCTAGGGATTGCAAATCTTATGAAATAAATGATTATAGGCATTATCAAACCCCTAGAAGCAATTTTGCAAAAAAAAAAGATTCAAATGACTTCAATAGTAAACAATATACATCAATTAATGCTTTATTTAAGTAAAACATAGATTTCTTTAAATAGCACAATCTTGATCACATTACACAGGAATACAACATGAATAGATTACTTGAGTAAAGTAGAAAAATAATGTTGCAAAGAGGGTATGATCATAGGCCAAGTAACATCGATCAAATGATCAATTTTGTAAATTATTCAAGGATTCACAAAGGTTATCTGGAGATGATATAGATACTTGATATTTCCCTCTACTCACATGGAGAGTATGCTGGAAAATATATGATAACAAGATTTAACAAAGATATTAAATTCTTATGCACAGGGGGAGTAGGCCCACAATCATAAATAGCTATATAATCAGAAGAGAAATTGAAACTGATTGATCTAAAAAACTTCAAAGGAAGAAATTGAGCTATTGAGGAGTGGATATTAAGATACTTCTATTCAATTAGAGGATTTATCAAAGTTGAATTAAAAAGAGAATGACCTACATTGCAGAAACACTTTGAAGGAAGAAAGGCTATTGACAAGGGGAGATTCACATGGCATGAAGCATGGTCTCATGGGGAGATTACATTTAAAAAATAATAAGTACATAAGAAAATTAAGGAATAGTTACAAACCAATGTATGCAACCATGTCCCCTTTCCATTGATCTAAAATGGGTAGAAAAGTAATAAATTGAATCCATATCAGCACTCTCAAAACAAAACAGGCATTAAAGGAGAGAAATAATGATTAGACAAGAAGAATGTTCACGACTAGTTAGGGCGAGGCCCTAACAACATTTTAGGGAGATTTTGGTCAATTTATATGAATGACTATAAATGTCTAGGGGTGTTGTCATTGATTACAACCAGTGTCACTAATGTCAAAGGGAGATTCTGAGGAACTAGTAATGCCATTTATGAGTCAATGGAAGTAGTATGATAACATACATCCCCCCATCAAATTAATTCAAGAGGTTTGACATTTATTGATGTTTTATTGAAGTTATGATGACTATAAATGTCTAGGGGTGTTGTCATTGATTACAACCAGTGTCACTAATGTCAAAGGGAGATTCTGAGGAACTAGTAATGCCATTTATGAGTCAATGGAAGTAGTATGATAACATACATCCCCCCATCAAATTAATTCAAGAGGTTTGACATTTATTGATGTTTTATTGAATTTATGATGTTGAAAATAATCTATCAATGTTATGATTAAATATTTCTCTATAATATCTTACCGACGTTATATCAGAATTGGAAAAAATCCTCATGGATAAGAAGTTATGATCGTTTGAAATTAGTAGTTGCATTGAGGACCAAGTACACTAAATTTATTTGAAAATCACCAAATCTATTAATGGCTGAACATGTTGAAGGAGGATCAAAGCATTGGAAGTTAATCAATAGGTTAAGGAACATGAACAAGTCCATTTATTAACAAAGTTAAACAACATGCACCTTTTGATTGATCTAATGATTGTCAAAAGCGTGTATGGTGGATTATGAGAAGATAGGCAGAATTATTAATGCCCCCCATTGAACCAATGAAGATGATATTCCTCAACTAATCGAGGTTAAATTGCTAGAGGAAGTATAAGAAGAAGTTGAAGTCGAAGTAGATTATGAAGGAAAATTCAAAAGTTCCTTAAAAGATTTGAAAGCTTCAAGAATAAGGGTTACTCAATTAGAGCATAATCTCCAAAACTCTAATCGTAAACTAGAAGGGAAGGTTTTAGAAGAAGAAAAAATTGCAAGGAGTAGGAGTGTGATGTCACTAATTTGAAGTCCCAACTTAAATGAACAAGAATATTGGATGATGTGAGGAAAAGCTAAACTAAAGAAGGAAAATGTCATCGTGATGCACCGTAAATTGAAATTATTTCCTTAAAACTGTGTTAGAAAAATCTAATAATTAAAATCATGAAGGATAAAAGGATGTAGCATAGATGAATCTTATTGATTCTAAACATGAACTTGTCAACTCCTTGTACATGATATAAGAATAATCTATTATCAATTTGAAGACTCAATTAGTTGAATATGCATCAATGGATCAAACAAAATATTGGAAATTTTTTCAGGATGAACTCACTACTCTTTGATGAGAGCTAGGGAATCTCACATCTCTTGAAAAATAAGAAAGGTAGCCATTGTAAAGCACGGGCCATGATGTTTCTAGAGACCTAGTCACAAAATTCCAAATAGAATGAGGATTCCTTTGTGAATAAGAGAAATGAAAAAATTAAAGAATGTGGAAATCTTAAAGAGGAACTCATTTTTATAAGGAAACAACTAGAATTAATGAAGATATAGATAATGAAGAAAAAGGAATTTTATATGCTTGATGAAGAACAAAAATTTAAAGACCTCGTAAGTATTCGATAACATTCTCAACTATCAAATATTACCATGTGATAAAACATGTCTTGGTTATACATGTAATTCTAAATGCAAACAGGTCTCAAGCTCCAACCCTCAAAAACATAAATTTGAAGACGAACATAAAACCAAAGTTAACATTCTTCAAAATCCAAATCATAGTTAAATCTGAAAGAAGGTTGAATTTGTTTCTACTCTAGGCATTTGTCTCGATTTTTCTAATAAGGTATATTAGATGGAATACTACAATGTAATCAAGGACAAGCATCAACACATGATTGAATCTCCTACAAAATATCTTGAAAGGATCAACTTCATCAAGGGACTCCTTCTCATCTAGGTATCACAGTATATTTCTTGGTTATTTCTTTTCATGTACGAATCTTGGGCATAAGGCTAAGGACTGCAGGTCTTATGAAATAAATTATTATAGGCATTATCAAACCCCTAGAAGCAATTTTGCAAGAAAAAAATATTCAAATGACTTCAATAGTAAATAGTATACATCAATTGATCCTTTATTTAAGTACAACATAGAATTCTTTAAATAGCAAAACATTGATCACATTACACAAGATTACAACACTAATAGATTACTTGAGTAAACTAGAAAAATCATGTTGCAAAGAGAGTATGATCATAGGCCAAGTAACATCTATCAAATGATCAATATTGTAAATTATTCAAGGATTCACAAAGGTTATTTGGAGATTATATAAATACTTGATATTTCCCTCCATACTCACATGGAGAGTATGATGGAAAAAATATGATAACAAGATTTAACAAAGATATAAAATTCTTATGCACAGGGGGAGTAGGCCCACAATCATAAATAGGTATATAATCAGAAGAGAAATTGAAAAGGATTGTTCTCAAAAACTTCGAAGGAAGAAATTGAGCTATTGAGGAGTGGATATTAAGATACTTCTAGTGAATTAGAGGATTTATCAAAGTTGAATCAAAAAGAGCATGACCTACATTGTAGAAACACTTTGAGGGAAGAGAGGCTATTGACAAGGGGAGATTCACATGGCAGGAAGCATGGTCTCATGGGGAGATTTCATTTAAAACATAATAGGTGCATAGGAAAATTAAGGAATAGTTACAGACCAATGTATGCAACCATGTGCCCTTTCCATTGACGTAAAAGGGGTAGAAAGGTAATACATTGAATCCATATGAGGACTCTTAAAACAAAAAATGCATTAAACAAGAGAAATAATGATTGACAAGAAGAATGTTCGCGACCAGTTAGGGGGAGGCCCTAACAACATTTCAGGGAGATTTTGATTGATTTCTATCAATGACTATAAATGTCCAGTGGTGCTTCTATCGATTGAAAGGGGGATATTATTGGACATAGTGTTGTCATTGATTAGAGCCAGTGTCACTAATGTCAAAGGGAAATTCTGAGGAACTAGTAATGTCATTTATGATTCAATGGAAGTAGTATGATAACATACATCCCCCCATCGAATTAATACAAGAGGTTTGACATTTGTTGATGTTTTATTGAACTTATGATGTTGAAAATAGTCTATCAACGATATGATTAAATATTTCTCTATAATATCTTTCCAACATTATATCACAATTGGAAAAAATCCTCTGCATAAGAAGTTATGATTTTTTGAAATTAGTAGCTGCATTGAGGACCAAGTACACTAAATTTATTTGAAAATAACCAAATCTATTAATGGCTGGGCATGCTGAGGGAGGATCAAAGAACTGGAAATTAATCAATAGGTTAAGGAACATGAACATGTCCATTTATTAACAGAGTTAAAAAACATGCACCTTTTGACTGATCTAATGATTGTCGAAAGCATGTATGGTGGATTGTGAGGAGATATGCACAATTTTTAATGCCTTGCATTGAACCAATGAAGATGATATTCCTCAACTAATCGAGGTTAAATGGCTAGAGGAAGTATAAGAAGAAGTGGAAGTTGAAGTAGATTATGAAGGACAATTCAAAAGTTCTTTAAAAGATTTAAAAGCTTTAGGAATAAGGGTTAGTCAATTAGAGCATAATCTCCAAAACTCTAATGGTAAACTAGAAGGGAAGGTTTTAGAAGAATAAAAGGACTGCAAGGAGTAGGACTGTGATGTCGCTAATTTGAAGTCCCAATGTAAATGAACAAGAATATTGGATGATGTGAGGCAAAGTTAAAGTAAAGAAGGAAAATGTCATTGTGACACACCATAAATTGAGATTATTTCCTTAAAACGGTGTTAGAAAAATCTAATAATTAAAATGATGAAGGATATGAGAATTTAGCATAGATGAATCTTATTGACTCTAAACATGAACTTGTCAACTACTTGTACATGATATAAGAATAATATATTATCAATTTCAAGACTCAATTAGTTGAATATGCATCAATTGATCAACCAAAATATTTGAAATTTTTTCAGGATGAATTCACTACTGCTTGATGAGAGCTAAGGAATCTCACATCTCCTTAAAAAAAAGAAAGGTAGCCATTGTAAAGCATGGGCCATGATGTTTCTAGAGACCTAGTCAGAAAATTCCAAATAGAATGAGGATTCCTTGGTGAATAATCTAAATGAAAAGATTAAAGAATGTGGAAACCTTAAAGAGGAAGTCATTTTTACCTTAAAATCCTTGTCCCCTGTTTTTCATTGAATCTTAAGACTCACCCCAGGAAGTAATATTGATCGAATTTCTCATTGAATCTGCTAACGTTTTGATGGAAGAATACATGTCTTCTTGTGTTTCCACGTGTAACCTTGGAAATCTTGGTAGAGGGATATTTTTTCCTACACATTCGAATTATTCATCTGTTGGGGCAGATGGATTTCTTTTAACCATGTTTCATTCTCTTAAATAGTATAATATTCTTCCTCCAATAATTTTACATCTATAATTACCACAAATTTCTTAGTCATTATATTATGCAAGCTATAGGCTTTATACCTTTCATTATATTCAACAAAAATGCATTTTGACTCTTGTTTTTAACTTTCCTCCTTAGCACTTCTAGTACATGATATGCATATGGAGTATGATCAACAACTCTGAAATGAGAGACACTTGACCTTGTGCCGCTCCATTTTTCTTGAGGCGCTTTACATTTTAGAGATTTTTTTTATTTTTCTTCAATATGCAGTCAAAAAGAAACATCTTCAACCTAAAAATAATTCAACAAATTTCTGCCTTTGAGCATACTTCTTTCAATACTCATAATTGTCTAATTCTTCTTTTTGACCATTCCATTCTATTGTGAATTATATCTAGCTATGAAATTCCTTTTAATTTCCTATTGTCAACCAAAGCTTTGAAATTCCTTTGAGTCATACTCTGATCCAGGGAAAATTTAAGAAACCTCCCTAAATTTTTATTTATAAAAAATGGGTGAATCCCTATAGTACTTTGAAAAAATGGAAGGTGATTTTATCAATAAAATAACATATATACATAATGTTTTAGTGAATCTCTCAGTTTTCTTTTTAATTAAAAAAAATATAAAAGCATAAAAGAAAATTAAGATGCATGTTTACTGCAAAATAAAGTACACCCTATAGTTGTGTTGAGAATATGGTACAAGCCCAATGTTTTGGGTATGGGTAGTATAATAAAAATATATTTAGAGGGAATGACCATTCCTATGAGTCCCAAGTGGAGAAAATTATTAAAAAGTGTGCGCCATTCCTACGAGTGCCGAGTGGAGAAAATTGTTAAAAAGTGTGCGCCATTCCTACGAGTGCCAACTGCAGAAAATTGTTAAAAAGTGTGCAGCTATCGAAACACATCATCACACACCCACATTGGCACTTCAACGTAACTCCACTCACGCCACTTCACCCACCACACTTCCACGTCACCTGCCACGTGGACCCTTCCGTACTCTTTTGTCTCGACTCTCCATTACCATAATTGTCTTTTTTCTGCCATTTTTCTTTAAAAGCTGTAATGGTTCGATTCCATATATTTCTAGTGTTGATACATTGAATGTGTCGTATATGTGTTGGTGAATGCGAATCCCATGTGGAAGTGTTTTTTAATGGACCATCTTCTGTGAAAAGGTTAATCAATGTCAAGTATAGACGTTGAGAGGCTTGAAAAACATAACATCCACAAAAGCACCACCACTGCCATCTCATTTGGAACACAGCCTCTCTGAAACTGAAAGTCAATTCTCCTGAAATTTGAAGGAAAGTCAACCATAGGGTTTGACCTTGGGACAAATGAATTACATTTTTTAAATCGTATTTTGGTATGAACTTTTTTATATACGTTGGTGATTACTAAATTGAAATACTGCGTTAATTCGGGTTGGAACGCTTGTCAAAACTCCTTTATGGCGTAACTCTTGTAATATGTAAGAGATAATATGTTGGAATAGAGCATTTGTATGTCTGTTTTGATGTCTGGTAGTTTTGAATGTTGTTTGGCTTGACCATGAGTTTGCATCATGTGCGTTGTTTTGGACTCTTCCATGACATAACGGACAAGGTTTCGATGGTCAATTTAGGAATATCATGCAAGATTTCCCTAACCACAACGCTGCAGCCAAGGGCAACACTCACCTTCCAAAGTATACAAAATTGCAACAATTAGATTTAAAAAGAGCTTCCGATGACCTGAACTTTGAGGTGCAAAACCCCTTGTTTATTTGGGTTACGTGTTGGCCTGAAATAATATTTTGAGGGCTCAACTTAGGCTCAGTTTGACGTCTCCATTTCTTGGATCGAAGATGCACCAAGTGCCAGAAAGTCTAGTGCTTCTGAAAGTGCATCATCACAAGAGTACTTTGCTTCACATCTGCGTGAAATTTTTTCTTTGTGAGTATAATATACAGCTTGTGAACCACCCTACCCACCATTTAATGTTTATTAACCATTTCAGATTATATCTCGTTAAACTTTTATCCTTGTTAAGAATTGCAATAAATTCTCAAACAAAATATTAAGGATTATTAGTTCTGAGAGTAATTTTCAATCTTCTACATAAATGATGATTTATCTGGTATTATGCTAATTAAAATTTATTGTTAGAGGACTTTATTGTTGGACTCACTACCATGATATCACCACCATTGGTAAGAGTCGCTATGTTATGACAATAAAGGCCTAATCGATCTTCGTAGATTTGGATGAGCTCTAATAGTAATCAATGTGGAGAGTCAGACGTTTTTGTAATTAATGCATTCAAGAAATTTTTATGTGGGCACAACAATCGCATATTTTTATGTGTTTGGCATCATTTTTGACAAATTGAAACTTGTAAGAGGCCTATTTTGTGGACAGAATAAACCATAAGCGCCAAATACTTCAATCCAGAATTTGATAGGAAGTCATCCCACTCATTATTATTGTTGTTTCTCCATCAAATCGAGCTACACATTGGAGCATACGAACTTGGAACAAAAATTTCAAGGGTTTTGTTCATCCTTTTACTCAGACAAACTACCTTATTTTTCCTCTACTTGTAGTTGCATATGTTTTTATTGCCCATATGTTAGGCAAAGACATTTGGTTCTCTTTCTTTAAGCATCACGTTTTTATTAGCTACTTTTCTTCTGCATTGAGTTTTCATTTATTTAAACTACAGATAATGGCCAGTTTTGATGTTGCATTAGAGTTGTTTAACACTCTCATACTTTCTAGTATTGGTGGTATGGTAAATGTTAGCAACGCCTCTATCCTTGAAATTAGAAATTGTTTAATGCATAGGAAAAGATCAAGTTTTTGCAGCTTGAATCTCAGCTACAACAAGAGGAGCTACAATATTGTAGTGGTCATTCTAAACTTGCTTTTTCAGAGAAATCCTTTGTTCAAGGTTGATATAAACTCTCATAAACAACAAGAATATGAAGTAGAGGTTGATTCAGTGCCAAGTTCAAGTGAAAATTTGCATCAAGGCTTGGAAATTCAACTTGCACTTCGGAAGCCAATCATCAAACCTTGGTAAGAGCTTGTAAATAACATGTATACAATGAGTCAGTCTTAGATATGATATGGAAGTGTCCTTTCATATTACAGATTACTCAAATCCCATTCAATTTAAAAGTGTCAGGTTTCTTTACGGCAGTTGATCTTCACATATTTTACTCCTACACAACAAAATATTGTCAAATACCAACATTGTCATAGACTTGGCCATGTAAAGATCATTGTCTTGATATTCACCTATGCAAGCATTATGGTCAATACACTCTTTCTTCCAATAGATGCTTCAAAAACAAGCCTTCTAGAAGAACAAAGATCCACCTTGGATGGATCACGTCTTGGCAATGGGCTTTAACAACCAAGAATATATTTCTCTCATATCATAGAATTTGTTGTGGAGTATTGAAAAGTCTTGTAGTTGAGATATATTCATCTTCTCACTTTCTATCTAGTAGGTGGGAATTGTTGGTCATATACATGCTTCAAAGCCTCATTGGTCGAGGCTGAGCAACCACCTAAAATGATTGCCTGAGCCTATAGACATAGACAAGGAATCCCTAAACATGCCTTTGGTTGGTGGCCTTCCCTAAACCATCCTAGGATGTAGACCTCCCTTAGTCAAGGTTGAAGGTATCCCTCTTCAAAGCATTATGGATCACTTCCTCTAGCAGAAGAATTCAACTTCTTATCAAATTTGGAAGAGTTCCAAGAACTGCACTAAGTGTTTCACTAAGTGTTTCAGTGTTTGTGGTCATACTTAAACCATCGTAGGTGGAGAACTCGAGTTCTCCTACCTTATGCCATCATCTTTGAGAGACAATTCAACTTATTGAAGAGCTTTCTTCCTGGAATCATATATACCCCTTTAGATTAGGGGGAGGAGTGTTGGACACCTAATCCACTAGGCATTGTTGTGGAATGTAAACAATCACCAAAGTCCAAGAGACCATTTGGTATATAAAGACCAAGGGACATAAGAATGTATTATAAATGTATATCTCTGTTAATAGAAATTCAATTCATGTTTATCTTAATCTACTTTCTATTATTTTTGTCTATGTTTAACAATTATATATAAGGAAATATTTAAACACTTAAAAAATACCTTGATTAGAAACAATAAGGATTCTACCTTCATCTTATTTAGTATAGAGAGTACGGTCATCACTAGTATTGTTAAATACATTGTTGAGTAAATATTAGTTAGTCCAATTGTACCAAGCTCTTGGTTGTTGCATGAGGACATACACAAATTTCTTGAACTAGTACAAATTGTAATTTTGGCCTTTTACTTCAAATCCTAGTAGTCGATCAAGAGACAACTCCCCTTATATTTTGTCATTTAAGAAGGATGAATTGGCATTCATCTAGTATACTCATCATATGTTCTGAGCTGAAATTCCTAGACAAGTGTTCTCATTAATGAAAACCAATGTCATTGATTTCAAATGAAAAGTCTAAGGAAGCAATAATTCCATTTATGAGGCAATGGAAATAGAATGATAACATGCATGATCTCATTAAGTGAAGTCAAGAGGTGTCAATTTTATTGACTTATTTTCTAAGTTATGAACCCAAAAGAATCTATGAATTGCATGGTTAGATAATACTCTACGAGACCTTTCCAACAATATATGACACTTGGACAAACTCCTCTTAGATAATAAGCTATGATCATTTGAAGTTATCAAGTGCAATGAGGACAAAGAACACCAAATTTATTTGAAAATCACCAAAATTGTTAAATATTGAGCATGTTGAGGGTGGATCCAAGAATTGGAAATTAATCAATAGTTTAAGGTGCATGAACATGTGCACTACTTATAGAACTAAAATTGATGCACCTTTGACTTAGCTCACAATGGTAAAAAACATGTATGGTGGAGTGCATGTACATATGAATGATGTTTAATGCCCCCCTCTAAACCACATAAGAGTTGACATGTGGTGATTTTTGGTTGGCCTAAAATGGTAACATGTCAATAGAGTTTGACGTGGAAGCAAGACAGTGATGTGGTATTCCAATGTGGCACCTCCTTGTGGTGGTATATTTAGATGGCATCATGCTAACATGTGGCAACTTGTAATAGAGTGAACGATGATGAGATGGAAATGACATGGGAGTGAAGGATGACATGGAAATAACATTGTATGATACATAATGATGATGACCTCAACAAGGAGATGTGGTTGTACAAATGACTACCACATGACATGTACAAATGATAATTTTTTACTAGTCAAATGGTAAAAATTGTGTGACACATGTCACCATTCAAGAGATGCCATGTGGCATCATGAAATCATGTTAATTTCCTCATGTAGATAACCATGTACCCATAAGGACTGGGTCTTATTCAATAATCACATGGGTTAAAGGGATAAGCCCTATTGGTCGCATCAAAGGAATGAGTCATTGGTCATATGGGGTGGTCATATTGTGTAAGCCTCTAGGATTATTGGCATCAATGTCAAACCCCTAGGTCAGCCCTCATATGCCCCAGGTCCACACACACTGTATTTTATATTCTTGACCATCAATTCAATTTAGCACGATGAAATATATCAAACCAATGGTGAGCTTTGAGGTTAGTTGTTAAAGTAGTAACTTATGGCTTATTTTTGGTGAACAACCTAAGCTTCAAACTCTACATAGGGTTCCATTCCATGGTGTCTTAACATTCCACAAGGAACATTGGGTATTTTATTGAAATTTGGTTTAGATCATGATTTTAACAATGAAGTTTCTTTTTATAACACTGTTCCATTAAGGTAAGAACCAAATCTAGATCACATTGTGGAGGTTTTTCATTCCATGGTGTCCTAGTTATGGAGTAACCATAAAGTGGAGGTTGGACATTGATTGGACTAGGGTTCAAATCCATCCCATTAAATTTTCTTGTTACCTTATATGTTATGGTTTGTTTCGTTGTTTATTAGGTTGAGGTTCAAGCCTCTTGCCACCATCTTTGTTATATATAAATGTATTTGTGTGTGTCGGTGTCTCTGTATTGTTGTTGTTCTTATTATGGTAAGGTTTCAACCCTCCGCATGCCACATTTTTTGTATATTCATAGTGCCTTGGACATATGGTGTTGTGCCTTTCACTTCTACCATAACTTGTTATACAACCTAGTCGGTTAAGTGGTTTGGCTTATTGGTAAGAGGTTGCAGGTTCAAGTCTCACTAGATTATTATTTTTTATTATATGGGATTTTATAGAATTATTTTTTATCAATTTTTCAAGTCTTTTATCATGCATTATATTACACCATAAAAGTTCATTTTTTATGGTGGAAATCAAAAGTTAGATTTTGTAATAACTAATTTTTCACATGGATTCCTATTGTTTTAGGCATCATTTTCAAGCCAAATTGAATTATGGAAAAGGGGAGATGGATAGATCTATGTTGTGATCAATATAGGGGTTACAAAGAGTCATGACAATGCATTTTTATGTCAAAAAGCCACATTAGGTGTTTTGGAATGTTTCATAGGTTTATGAACATGTATTTATGTTAAGAAGGGGATGTAAAATGGATAAGTTGCAGCACTGATTACATTTTGATGAACAAAATATCATGAAGATGGTTTTGATTGAAGAATGTGTTATGACAACATTTTGATAGTAGTAGCACAATCATTTTTTTGAAACCTATGTTGTTTGTGGTGCATGTGGTTCTAGTCTAAAATATTGTTAAATGTTTTCCACTAGTTTGTGAAGATGTGGGTGTGTTCATCAGAGGTTGGTGCCTCAATCAATCTGTTTCCTACATTATTTGACGTTGGTGCCTCAATTAGCTATTTTCTTACATAATCATAGGTCGGTTCCTTATTCAAGTTGTTTCCTACATCATCATAAGTTGGTTCCTTATTCAAGTTGTTTCCTACATCAGCAGAGGTTAGTGCCTCAATAAGGTTATTTCCTACATCATCAGAGGTTGGTGCCTCAATAAGGTTGTTTCCTACGTCATCAAAGGTTGGTGTCGCAATCAGGTTGTTGCCTACATCATCAAGGGTTGGTTTTTCAATCAGGTTGTTTCCTATAACAAGTTGGTGCTTGCATTTTTAGGGGATGGGTGTCTCCTTTTGGTTGGTGTTAGTAAACATTGTAAATTGAAGATTGAATATTAGATATAAGAATATTTTTGGTTTTCTCCCAGAAGGCTTTACTCATAAAATATGGTGTTCTCATGTGTCGATGTGATGACTATTGCTTGGTGCAATGTTTATATTCATTGTTTTGATGCTAGTTTCTTTCCAATAAAATTAAATATAATCATATATTGAATAAATAGTTTTGAGTTGCTAATTGTCCATTACACTACAGTGTAAGTGAAATCCTTACTCTAAAAATTCGTATCAAATCCAGGTTCCATTATGTTGTCGGTGTTGGACACGCCAACATGTCGTGGGGGTCTCCCCAGTAAGAAGTCATAATTATACCTCAAATCGTTGGGTGTAGGAGTCCCAACAGTGGGTTTTAAGGTAATGCATTGGTCATGATGTCACAGAGAGGAAAGTACAATAACTCTGTTAGTAGCAAGGGTGTGATTAATGCAGTGAGTCGTGGAAGGTGTATGAGAGGTTCCAACACTTCGAAGGGGGAAGGAGGTGAAGGTGAGTTCCAGGTTGAAAGGGATCAGTCCCAACTCAACTAGGAACACACAACACAAAGGACATTCACAGCTTCTAGCGGAGAAGTCCACTCGGATGCGACAATCACATCATACAAGGTAAGATAACACATACAACACTCACGGATCAATCCGAGAAGATTCTGATGGTTGTCATGGAAAGGTTCAAGTGAAAGGTCTGTCTGATGTCCAACAGAGCAGTCAACATGGACGATGAAAGCATTAACAACATATGCAACACCTTAACAACAAGTTTCATAAAAATTCATCTGAATCAATTCATACACAAGTACTAAGATAAACAACATCTATCATTAAAGTAACCAGAATAGTCCAACTAAAATAACAACATATGCATGAAAATGTGTTGGCTCTTATTATATAAAGAAGTGTAAGTCACAATCATATAGTACATCCATGTAAACCTGTTAGCCCCAATAGTGGAACATTACGGCCACACCCGTTTGCTCCTCCAAAGAGATTTACTAGCTCTGTGTAGTGGAGAAGACAAGGCCCATTACAATACTAACTAAGCCTTCTTCAAGATAGTCTTAGTAGGAGCTTTGCTAACCAAAAGGCCCTTACAATGAGTTATGAAGGACTATTTATAGAAAAGGGTAGGGTGACCCTTGACATTCCCCTTTGTGACAGTTCAACTACCCTCATGACTCTTCACCTATGCTATGACTATTACATCTAGCCATTGACACTTGACTTAAACTTGACATGAATCAACATTACAATGCACATGTACTCATCTGAGACAACATGGCTTCAGCAAGCCTTGCAAGAAATTGCTGACACTCAGTCCGCTATGATGAGACCAACTCTTTGACATGCTTGTGATGATGAAGGTGGTGAGCCGATGCCAAGCTTGGTCATCCGTGATGGTGTGATTTATGCCCCTATACCAATAGCTGACATATATCATGATTGACTTGATGAGCTATGTAATATGTTCATACATTTACTTGTTGCAAAGGTTTTCCATATTTGTAAAAAAACAAAAAATTTAAAAAATGTAGAAAAGGTATACCCTAAAGGAAAAATCAAACGGTGAAAAAAATAAAAAGATGGTCAAAAAACGAAAGGAAATGAACCCTAACAAAAAGAAAGACTAGGAAAGTGTGCAAGTCTAAATGCCACTACTTTTTTACTTTTGTATAATAAATAATTGTGTGTAGTTTGTCACCTATGCCACAATTCATGAATAGTCAAACAATGTAAACTTGGCTAGTTCAGATTTCAGTTTCATGTTGTAGAAATATAGAAAAAAGATCTGACCAAATAGTGTAATCTTGGAAGATAAGTAGATAGGTAGAGTGAAAAAAAGAGCTCAACTGTTTAATTTCAGCCCTTGGATGTAATAAGTGTAGACTTAATTAGGCCATCACCATGTAAAAGAAAATAAAGTTTGATAAGGGTTTGCCAATCTAAGTGCACCCTAATGAAGAAGTAAAAATGCTAGGTTAAGTAGGTATGGTAGGTAGATGATGGTTACAGAATAATATGTGGTGAATGATATGTCTAAAATGTGCAAATCATTTTACTTTCATCATAAGGCAACTGGTATGTATCACCTGGAAGGCACATCAAACAAGGAAAGTCAAAATAATTAACTCACCTACTCATTTCCCCTAAATTTTCACTAATTTCCCCTAAGGTCCAAGGTATTTATCAAATTAGAGGGGCTCAGAGCATTTCTCTAACTTTTGGAGGGACCAGATCATCAGCCCAATAATATATAAATGCATAAGTACTTAAGCCCATTTATCAATCATCATATCCCTTTATAAGTCATTCATTCCCTTCATACAACTTTCCCTAAGTAAAATCCTATTTTACTTAGGGAAATTAAAATATTTCCACAAAATCCTCATTATTTACTTAGCCTAAGTTTCAAATACACACATGAAAATGTTTTAGCCTTAGCGCTTTTTCATTCAATTTCATATTAACTGCTAATTTATGTTATTAGGTAATTGCCTTATAAAAATTTACCCACTTTTGTATTATTTTAATTATGGTAAAAATCCCAAAAACTTATATTTCCCGCCTCTTGGCTAAAATATAACAATAATACACATTTAATAGGGATTAGTTAGTTTATCTATAACTAATTAAGAGCCCCAACCGTTGCCATATTAAAAAAGGATTAATTAAACCCCATGGTTAATTAATAACTTTCCCGACCAATTCCTTTGCTCCCGATATGATTAAAATCTTTAATTCTGTTGGGCCTGCTCTCATTAAACTCCCGTCACTATCACCTCCCCGATAGCCATCCGATCAACCCCTCCAGATTCAACGACTGTCATCCATATCGCATGACCTTGTGCGATCGAATGTTATCGCGTAATCGCGAAGCGGTATTATGAACAATGCCCTTGCCACGCATCGCTCATTATATTGAATCGCGTGGGTGAGCCCGAATACACACCCCCCCCATGAGTGATGCAATAAAAATCGCTTACCACCTCCCATTAAATGACAAAACTTCAAATCCTCCCGCTGACACCACCCATCCAAATCCCGAAACACGCCAAATCATTGACTTTGTATATAAAACAAAACAAATCATTTTGTCGTTCTATTCTGCGAACAAATGCATCCAGCAAACTGAATGACGAAGGCCAACCAGCTTGTGCTCCCAACTGCCAACCACCTTCAAAATTTGCAGTCGACGCCACTCAGAGTCCTCCATTCACACTAGTGTACCTGCCTTGTGCTGCCCGTCCATAAATGCAGGTATTTAGCCAAATTCTCGTCAAGAAACCCTCTAAATATTTGCTTTCAATGCAAATTAATTGAAAATAATCTGAATTCACCATAATTCATATACCACACTTAAAATTCAGGTTCCCCAGACCCCCTATTTCATCAATTTCGCTTGAAAAACCTGAGTTTCCTATCTGAATCCACAAGAACCAAAATGGAAACCTCGATAGCCCTAAATATTGTACCCATTACCACCTCTCATTGTGATTTAAACTATCTTCCCCTGGTAGATAAATATTTTCAAATAAAAGACCTAACCACTGATAAAGACCATTTGAAAGTGTTTTTCCAGTGCCAAGATAATCATTTGAATGGCTGTGATGCCATAGGACTATGGGAATCCAATCTGCCAATGTACTTTCTCCCTTCTGTGCATGTTTTTCCTGATATAATCCATGAGTGCCATGCAAATTATGACCCCAACCTTAGAGGAGTGATGTCTCCCAATCAAACAATCATCCTCACAATCACTATTGACTCAATCAATGAAATGCTCCAATTACATCATAGTCAAGCCCTCACCCCCATTTCCCTTGGGGATTTACTTGAGAAATCAACTAAGTTATCCCAATTTGAGCTCAGTCACTTGTGCCAGACTTTCATATTAAAAGAGCATCAACCTAAAGATCGCCCTACATATATGTCAGCTTTCTTCATAGATACAGGCAAAATCATAGTTGATAGGATAGCTGCGGTCATGGGATTCAACACTAGTGAGTATGTAGATGAGTTGGTCTTAGTTTTGTTGTCCATCTTTACCCCTAGTCATCCCCCAGCTGTCAAGTATAATTATGCTTCATATATTGTTGAGAAAATCCATGACTAGTTCATGAGATTGGAAAATGAAAAGGTTTTCAAGTATTTCACATTTATATATCACCTCATCCTCTACTATCAGTCTAATAAGTTTCCATTTTCCGTTAAGAAACTTGATACAAAAAGTAACCCAAGGTCAGTCATTTTTTGGACTTCTATCTTCCATGAATCTTTTGCTTATAATGAGTTCATTGACCAATTTGTCCACCCAACAACCACCTTGCTAACAGGAAAGCCTCCTCCTAGAATTAATGATGAAATGAAAAGGATCCTTCAGTTATCAAAATAGTAAAGAGTAGGTGACTGGTATTTATACCAAAATCACACAGAAATTAGGGTATATGGTTGTGAGCTTCCCCCATTCAAGGTACCAAGATATGTTCCAATGAGACTATTTGCTTTGGAATATTATACACAAATGATCAACTCAGATCAAGTTCATTTTACCAAGGCCAAAGAGAAATAACAACTTAGAATCAAAGATCACCTAGGTCCATTCATCTGCAACAATAGAGAAGCAGGCAAAGTAGCAGAAAAAATCTTAGAAGACCACTTGAGATTAAGTAAAAGCTTTGGTTGGACTCCATATGACCCTCATAGTTTCATTTGTGATAGGAGAATGAAAAACATACTATCACCCTATTTTCATCACAGAATCCCAGAAATTGAGCAATATGCCAACATGGATGAATGCAGGGAAGGGACTCTTGTACAAATAGATAGTGATCAGGTCAATTTAGAAAGTGTAATGAAAGATCTGGAAAATACGCTTGACCTAGATTCTTTTGAACATGTGAAGGTTGATACTTCTCACAAGCCAGCATCCGTGACTAGTCCCTCAACAACTGATACCTTTCAAAGGAACTCACAGGAGAATAGTGCACGACTTGTAGAACCATGACATGGAAAGGACCAAGAAACCAGCATTCCTACATCAAGGTAGTCAAGCATGTAAAAGCAGCCTGAAACTTCTCAAGAGGAGGCTCAAACACAAACCCACCCAACTTAGATTAACACGGAAGATCCAACAGTTTTATAGACTCCTCTGAATGAGGGAAAGATATTTCAGATCAGCCTGGTGCTAAGAGGCATAGGCTAAATCCCCATTCAGAAGAGGAATTTTTTGAAGAAACTACAGAGAGTCAGAGAAAAGAAGGTGCAAATAGTCATCATACTTTCCCAGTAGGTGGGACACCTTCTAGCTCACAAAGACAAGATCTGGAAAGATAGCAAAGTGCTGAAGTAGTATCCTTTAGGCCTTCAGTTCACAAGTCCCTAAACATCAAAGAGAAGTTCAAAAATATAAAGACCAAAAATGAACCATTAAGGGCCCAAGCCTACAATCAGTATATGAAGATGGCTCCTACAAATCAGACTAGGTTGATGTCAGCCTATGACATCAAGGAAGGTAAAATGCAAATGAGCTTTTTTAAGCCCAAACTACAATAGCCTCAGTCAATTGTAGACTACCTCAAAACTGATTTTGAGGTCATGTCCAAGGACACTCACCCCCTATATCAAATTGAATTACATAAGTAGATAGGGGAGATGGTGTATTCCACATTGATAAGTAAAGCCATGATGGCCCACATATTAGGGAATTCTTTGAACAATACCACTGCTTAGTTATAGCTAGAAAGAGCCTCTTCACAAGCTAAGAATAACAGGATCAAATCACTGGAGGAGTTGGTTATTGGATTGGATCATAACCCAAAAGATGTGAAAGTTGCAAAGGCTTTAATAAAGAAGAAATATGAAGACATAGCTACCTTGAGAAAGAAGTTAAAGTTGCCTCAACTAAGACATCCACAAACTGTCGAAGTTGTTCAAAAGAAGTTTGAAGAAGAGCTTATGGACTTAGTCCTTAAGCTAAATGAACAGCTGAAGGAGACTGAGCAAGAATTAGAAAAATCACTAAAGAGCAGGAAGATTGAGTCGATCTCTCAACTTCAAAATGTGATACAGTTGGCTCCATGACAGTCCAATCCACACTTGCAACAGCTCTTGCACCAAATGTCCCTTCAGCCACAACAAAGACAATCATATGTACAGCATAGGTAGGAACTTCAGGTCTAATTACTGAGGAGTTACTCAAGTCCATGGAGGAGATGAAACTCCAAGTCTCTGAATTACGGAAGGTAAAGGAAAAATTTGTTACCTTAGAATAGAAATATGATGTTTCACAGATTAATTTTGCTGAGGAAGTGAGGAAGAATAAAGGCTTGGTACAACAGGTAAAAACATTAGAAAAGGATCTCATTATTGAAAAGTCTTTAAAAAACATTAGGAAAATTCTATGGACCAACATCACTCAGTCAATAAATGATGTTTGGTCATCCATACAAATTATTTTTGAACAGAATGACTTGGTGAAAGTGGCTCTTCAACAGATTCAGAAGACTAAGGAAGAGCTAGGAGGGAAGCTTGAGGAAGCTATCAGACTAATAACCTTTTTGAACAACAAAAATAAGTACTAGCTAAAAGAGAATATTGAGGATAGAACTAGGACTATCCTAGAGATCAAGAGGCTATTGACCAAAAGATCTCTGATGTAGAAGTTAGAAAGAAGATGTCCGAACATGCAGGATGACATTGATGAATTTATGGAAAAGTTTGGCATTTTATAGGGCAAAGTAACTCCCAGTCCTCTAGTGATTAATGATAAATTGATGAGGCATGAGGATTATGTTGAAAAATTGGGTCAGTATGCAAATAACCAGACCAGCTCATCAACCAGTGGATCTGTACCTAAGGAACTCCCTACAGGCAGAGTTCTTTATTATAATGTAGAGAACTTGTTTTATGTTGAACATGAATCAAAACATTTGTTTCTAGTACAGCCAAGTTTTGTTAAATACACTGAGGCTGATGAAATCTTCAGGAAGCTTCAAAGGACCAGGATACCAAGGGAAGATTGGTGGACAGATATGACAAAATTTTTATAATTTAGATTGGTAAGAAAGTAAATTTTCAGTATTTACCATAGTCAATTTTGGTAAAGGAAGGTGAACAGGGATAAAGCAAGTAAAGAGTATCAGAATAGGTCAAAGAGTATCAGTAAGAAGATAAAAAGAAAATAGTGAGCATAGAATTACGAGCAAGACAACAAGTTGCTCAATCATAGGGCCTGCCTCCAGCTCATTCACAAAAACAGGGATAACAAGCCATCAGTTCACTTTTAGTTCTATCTTCGAGACCATCTGTCTCTACTTTTATGTAACATATAGTTAGTATTCCTAGATTATATCTCTCTTAGTTATGAGAACTTTTATTGTAAATTTTTGCATAAGCACTTCCTCATTTAGTGTAGACATTTCTATAGACTTATTATTCTGGAATAAAGTGTTGTTGAACAACTCTTGTATGGCTGGCTGAATGAAGAAATAAAGCAAAGGACGTTTTACAGGATTCATGTGTTAAACGTTGGACAAATAAGTATTCTATATCTTATGTGTTATTGTTTTCTGGTTTATATTTCACATGTGTTTCATCTCTGAATAACAAATGAAACAATATATTTCAGAAAGTGCTCCAGTGAAATCTGTCTTTAAAATCGTTTTTATTCTAAATGTTTTCTTCTAAGTTATCATAGGCAGAGAATTCTTAACTACTCCTTGCTTCTTAGTTTACCATTATGGTCATTTAATAAGAAATTTCCCTTCTCTTAAAACTTGTTGAAGGATTCTTAATTTCCCTTCTTCCCTTTTAAGTCCATTTCACCCTTTCAAGTTACCATTTGGCTCTTGTTTGACTATCTTGCCCTGTGAAGCCCTGTTTTGTTGAAAAAACTTGTTCTAGTTAAGCCATTTTCAATTGAATCCACAACCCAATGGACTGAGATACTCTATTCTGTCCATCCACTCCACAATTCCACCACCAAACACAATCAAAACCCCCAAGCTTTCATAAATAGCCTAATATCCTATAAAACAAAGCTAAATCTAAAAGTGAGAGCCCTCTTTGAGTACAGATTTGCTACATTCTGTACTCAAAAATTTGTTTGTGGTTACTTTGGACCCCTTTCCTTCTTCTAACAACTTCAAGGAAAATCTGAGTGATAACAGTGTGCATGCACCTCATGGTGACATCCTGTTGAAGCGAACTCTTGTCTTCATTGCAACCGGTCCATTGGCTTCGCCCCTTCATCCAACTCATCTGCTAACATGCACATGGTATTCTTGGGTACAGTTGAACCGAAAAAGCATTAATGCATAGTGTCCATGATGATATTCAAGTGTGTGCTAGTGGTCATGCGCATCAACTTGCCGAAGTACAAGTTCAACCCAAATTGGACTTGCTTCTTGTCTTTGCCTTGGTGAGTGTGTTGAATTGGTTGGATTGCATTCGTGCACTCAATGACATGCATGCTTTTGAAACCTTTGCATGCAATCAACAATTCTACTCACCATGTGTGCTCTGTGTCAGCTACTTGGATTGATCCTTAACTTGTACGGGTGCAGTTTCATCCGTGAGTGCATGTCATGCCCACTTTTGTTCCTGTTTCCATTCCTGTAGCAACTCATTCGTCTATTTGTACAGCTTCATGTTCTTCCTGAGTTGCTACTTCATCACATGCAACTATTTCTTTGTTGCATCTTCTGCCTTAGTGCGATCTTCATGTCGAATCGCCACTTCATAGCCGGAGTCTCCAAAGTTTCTTTCATCACCAATGGACCTACTTGAGCTTGCAACCGTTCTCGTCCTCTGTGTTTTCAAAAAGCCTCCTCTTACATTTGTTGCATTTGGTATGCTGTCTTCATTTGCTGTTCATGATGTTGCTCACTATGATGTTGCTGTTGCCATATATTGATTTCCTTGTCTATGAACAACTTGATGTCTTCGTGGGTAGGCAAGTCCATGGACACTTGATCGACTACATCCCCAAGTGTTCTCGAAATGGTGTCTTCATCTCTGCACTACTGGAAACCATTATACCTATACTGCTAAGAGGTAGATCAACACCTGGGATACCTAGAGACATGGAGACACTCATGGAAAGAAATCTATTAGTTGAAAACCAAAATGAACATGAGAACTGAATTAAAACATACTTGGGTGCATGATAATGAAGGTTAAGCAATTTCAGCCGAGAGGTCAGGAGACTGATTGCTAAGACTACAGAAGGCACACTCTGCATTGTTGGGAGATTGGCTGACTGTTGGAACTGCGCAATGCACAATCTAGTCTAGCTGCTGACTGTTGTGATTATGCAATGTGCAATTCCAGTTGGGAAGGACTATTAGCCTAGGGATAGAGTTGTGTAATCTCTTGGGCCAAGTAGCCACTATCCTCTGTAAAATGCGCAAAATAGTTCTAGAGGTTAGTGTTGTGAAAGAATACACAAATATGGAGAGGAAGGTGAGCCTTCCTTCCCCAGATTGCGTAATGTAGCCTTGGGAAGGTAGAGTCCAAGCCAAGGTTGGCCCGACTCACCGACTAGCAACTGAAAGCAACTAAGACAGTAAATGCATGGCAACACTAAGTGATAGCAGAAGTGATTGATAGTGCATGCTAACATGAATGAAAGACTCATCAAACAGATCAGCATGCATGTGGGTGAGGTAGCTCGCCAGTTGGGTGAACGTCTGTGGAGTACAGTTTCATGCATGCGACAATAGTGAGATAGAAACGAAAACTGAAATAGAGCTGTGATAGGCTATTATATCTGTAAATGAAAAAAAGTGTTCAAAGAAATCAAGCAACCAGTACTCCCACAAGTGAAAACACAAAAGCTGACAGAAATGTAGCATAAGGCATGGGAAGTGGTCTTACCCCAAAACAGTTGACCTAAATCCGTTGACTACTCCTGGATGTGATGTGGGATGTCAAAGCTACAAGGATGATGTGAGGAATGCACTCTCCAGTGTCAAGTTGATGATTTTTGATAACATCGAGGTTGTGACGTGCATGCCACGAATCTAGGGGAAGCGACACTTGGTGGGAGGTTTCAGAATTTCTCCTTGCATGTAACCTCCAAGTGCTAAATATAGATCCCTAAAACAAGGGATTCCTTTACATGCTACCTTGGGAGAAGCAGCCCATGCATGCAAGTCTGTCTTGCTCAGTCCTGAAGGGAAATGGTCAACTTAGCTGCACATGCAAGAGACTGCTCGACTGCTGGAGAAAAATGTGCATTTTTGGTTGGGAGCTGGGCTCATTGGCTAGGAGATTTAGGCAATTTCTAGGCAGAGCAGTTAACTGCTGCCCATATTTATGCAAATCCTGGGCTGAGCAGCCTTGCTGGGGAGATTTGCGTAAATCCTGCTCGAAGTGTTGGCAAGTAGGATTGAACATTCCTAGAGCCTAGCACACTGCCAGAGAGGATTGTGCAATTTTTGGAGGGAAGGTTTCTTGCCCTCTAGAAATATGCAATTTTCAAGGGGAAGCTCCTCAACCTGAAGCTATACCAAGTCCAAGTGAAGACCCTGTGAGGGGAATGGATCAGGAAATGAGCGACAGAATACCTTTGTGTAAGAAAGACATTGAAGCTTGTGAACTTGATGAAGAAAGGAAAGTTTTTGTGAAGGTTAGAAGGGAAGCTCCAAAATGAGGGTAAGGAAAAATTTTAGACGATGTTTGTAGCCGCTATAACACTTGGCGACACACTAGTAGAACTCCAACTCTCTGAATGGACCTTGTTCATGAAAAGAAAGTCTAACAACACCAGAAGTATTGTTCAGTTTTCAGCTCATCTTGGTTTCACACTAACTTGATTGTAAGATGTAGCATCTGCCAAACCCTTGGTCGATTTACACACATTTGAAGCCAAGGCAACACAGTTTTTTCGATTGGGGATGAGGGGTATATAGGTGCATAAGAAGTATAGTCATTAGAGTCTTAGTTTCATCTCTAGTGTTGCTCCACTACTCGTAAGTCTAGACAGTACCCTGGTGGAGTCAAATAGGAACACAAGCATGGCTCCACTGCCAGTGAGCCTGGTTAGTACTCTAGTGGAGTTACTTGCATCACCTCCCTATGCATGCAACCTTTCTCTTCCTTTATCTAGTTCATTTTTCATTTTGAATTTTTGCCTTTTCATTTTTCCATTTTTCACTATGCATAGAACTTATTCATTCCAGAGGCGGAAGAGGGATCCTGACTTATTGAGATAAGAAGAAGTTTCTCTAGCAGAGAAGTAGTTTATTATATCTCTGATGTTCCTGTTAAGGTTTTCCCCCTTACCTTACTCTACTTGACTGAGCTGACAAGGGTTAACCCAAAAACAATCGACTAGAGAAGGTGACGCTAGTTAGCATGCAACTGTTGTGTTTACACCAAGGTTCACTTCGAACATTACATATTTTCCTTTGACGTATCATGGAATAAAAGTAACAAGCTCATCATACAGAGGTAATATGATAGATAACGAAGTAGTGATATCTATACAATCCCTATTGTACTTTACCCAACTTGCTTCAAGAGTCATACATGGTTCCATGCAAAACTAACCTATGAATGGAACAAGTGAATGAACTAACAATCAACAAAGAAAAGAAAGAGCAAATGCAAAAATGAAAGCAAAGCAAGTAAACAAACAAGAAAGCAAAAAAACAAGAAAACAAATCACATAAGCAAACAAGCATGCAAGAAAACAACTAAAAACAAACACTACCCCTACACCTACCTAATGGTACATGGGCTGGACCATGTGAAGTGATACATCCAATGCAGCCACCCGCACATTGATAGACCCATGTTGGTGAAGGCTTTGTCTGCAAGCCACCTAGTTGTGTCAACCAACAAGCAAGAAATATATAACAATGAAGACAACCACACTTCATGATTCAAAGTGACCATGGGACATAAGTGAGTGCATGTACATGATGGGTAGTCAATGAACTTATCATTGTGTTGTGTGACACTACATGCAACTTTGAAGTATAAGCACACGAAAGAAACAAATATAACTTGCGTCATGCACAAGTTCTTGTAATGTAAGACTCCTCCAATGCATGAGCAATGGTATCATGTAGTTTGAGTGGAGGAAGTAAAATATGAGTGTTAGAATGATATTTAGTGCATACAGATGAGTGATGAGGAGCCTTGAGTGTTTGAACAATTTCTTGATCGAAAGCAAAACCAACCTCAGAACCACAAGGGCTTGACATAAGCATCAGCTTGGGCTGAGGTGCCTCGATGATCTGTCGGGTTTCGACTTCATTGATAGATGGATCTTTGTACACCAGTGTATTAGATGGATTAACAATGAGTGAATCAACATCATGATTAGATGATGAGGTGAAGAGATCATGAGAACCAAGATAAGAAAATTCAAGATGTTGGTCGACATCCTCATGATTTGATGAATCACACAGAGGGGTAGATGAGGAGGAAGGATGTTCACCCTATGTGTTTCCGGAAAACGCACATGAAATATCAAGTGGATTTTCAATGAATGATTGGTACTCTTAATTGTTGGATGATGGGCTAACATATAGTTTGTCCTGTGAAAGATCAACAATGGGTGCATCTGTGGATGAAGAGACACATGCGAAATGATGAATGGCAAGTTCACCAACAATGTTATGAAGGAATAGAGGGGGAAAGGATGGAAGGGAGTCATCCTTTGCCGAGTGTTGGTGCTCAAGATCCCACTCATACTCTTCATGAATGACAGCGCATGCTGGTTGTGCAGCACGAACTCTGTTAGTGGGTTATTCCTTGTTCACAACAAGTGAAGAGTCTGGAATGGATGAACACAAGAGATCATCATCCGAAGGAACACCTGGGTATGAAGATGGAGGTTGTAGAAAAGAATTCAGATGAGGACTTCAAGGACTCACAACCAAATCTACACGAAAATTCACTGAAGTGATGTTGGGAGGGTGTGAAGGATGAACAGGTGTGTGAACATGATCCTCAACATCACTAGGCAGTGGTGGGGCTATTGAATAAGAGGAAGGTGGACAGTCAATTGAGACAGTTCCCTCTTCCACATGAGATTATGTATCTCCATCAATGAAGAATGTTGAGTGAGGCTTGATCTTAAACATTATATTGGGATGGGTAGATTTCTTAAGGCAATACTTGAACTAGTCCCAAAGATAAGAAAATTTCATCTGCCTCCTTAGAGCTTGAAACTACAAGTCATAGAAGTGCTGCCAAAAATCAATAATGGATTCATGAAAAGCCCTCCATTGTTGTACCAGTTTCCATTTGAGGAGGTTTAGACGAAAATGATAGAATGTGTCTTCAATAAGATCACAGAAGTGCTCAAATGAATGCATGGTGTCAGTCAATAGGCTGAGCACCCAACGAAATGGAGATTCATGAAGAGTGTATGCAAGCAGCAAACTGGCCTATTCATCAGAAAACTCATCTTCCTCATGAATCATGGAAATAAAGTTATGTAAGTGCTCAGGCCAGGCCACTTTGCCTTCACCATCATATGTGTGAGTGGACAAGAGATTGAAAATCTTCCTCGTGATAGAGACATCTTCATGATTCGAGGAACATCGTGGGGGAAGAAGAGTGCAAGACTCCATGAAAGATGTGCAAAGGTTCAAAACTAGATAAGAGGACACAACTTGTCATCAATCCATCCTTAGATCACCAGAAATGTTGATGATGCTGGACCTGCCAACATGTCAAGGGTATCTCCCTAGTAAGAAGTCCTAATTAGACCTGAGACCATTTGGTGTAGGAGTCCCAACAGTGGGTCATAAGGTAATTCCTTGACTGTAATATCACATAGAGGCAGGTAGAATAACTCTGTGAGCAGTAAGGGTGTGACTGACACAATGAGTCAAGGAAGGTGTATGAGAGGTTCCAACACTTCGAAGGGGGAAGGAGGTGAAGGTGAGTTCCAGGTTGAAAGGGGTCAGTCCCAACTCAGCTAGAAACACACAACACAAAGGACATGCACATATTCTAGTGGAGTAGTCCAATCGATTGCGGCACTCACATCATACAAGGTAAGATCACAGATACAACACTAATGGATCAGTACAAGGTCAGTGTGATAGTTGTCATGGGAAGGTTCAAGTGAAAAGTCTGTATGATGTCTAGCAGAGCAGTCGATATGGACAGTGACAACATTAAGAACATATGAAACACATTAACAACAAGATTCATATAATTCCTGTGAATCAGTTCATATAGAAGTACGTAATTTAAACAACATATATCATTACAAAAATTGGAGTAGTCCAACTAAAATAACAACATATGCATGAAAATTTTCTAGCTCTTATTATATAAAGAAGTGTAAGTCAAAATCATACAATACATCCATGCAAACCTGCTAGCCCCAATAATGGAACATTATAGCCACATCCGTATGTTCCTCCAAAGAGATGTATTAGCTCCATGCAGTGGCGAAGTCAAGGCATGTTACAATACTGTCAAAGCTTTCTTAAATATAGTCTTAGTATAAGCTTGGCTGACCAAAATGCCATTACAATGATTTATGACAGACTATTTCAAGAAAAGGGTTGGGTGACCCTTGACATTCGCCTTCGTGGAGTTCAATTGACCTCATGACTCTTCACCTATTCTATGACTGTTACATCCAACCATTGACACTTGACTTACATTTGACATGACTCAACATTACAATGCATATGTACTCATGTGAGACAACATGGCTCGAGCAAGCCTTGCAAGACATCACTAACACTCGGTCTGTTGTGATGAGACCAACTCTTCGACATGCTTGTGATGATGAAAGTGGTGAGCTGATGCCAAGCATGGTCATCCGTGATGGTGTGCATGCACCTAATGGTGACATCTTGTTGAAGAAAACTCTTGCCTCTATTGCAATCGGTGCATTGGTTTGGCCCCTTCATCCAACTTGTTTGCTAACATGAACATGGTCTTTTTGGGTACAGTTCAACCAAAAACAAACTGATGCATAGTGTCCATGATGATCTTCAAGTGTGTGCTGGTGGTCATGCACATCAACTTGTTGAAGTACATGTTCATCCACAATTGGACTTGCTTCTTGTCTTCGCCTTGGTGAGTGTGTTGAATGGGTTGGATTGCATGCATGCAATTAATGACATGCATCCTTTTGAATCCCTTGCATGCGATGAACAAAACTGCTCACCATGTATGCCCTATGTTAGCTGCTGGGATGGTCCTTAACTTATACGCATGCAGTTTCATCCATGAGTGCATGTTCTACTCACTATTGTTCCTGTTCCTGTTGCAACTCACTCATATGTCTATGCAACTTCATGTTCTTCTTCAGTTTCTACTTCAGCACATGCAACTGTTTCTTTGTTCCATCTTTTTCCTTCCCACAATCTTCATGTCTAGCTGTCACTTCATAGCCAGAGTCTCCAAAGTTGTTTTCATCATCAATGGAGCTGCTGGAGCTTGCAATCTTGTTCAACCTCTGTGTTTTCAAAACCCCTCCTCTTCTATTCATTGCATTTGGTATGCTGTCTTCAAATGTTGTTCATGATGTTGCTCACTGTGATGTTGTTGTTATCATATATTGATGTCCCTGTCTACGAACAACTTGATGTGTTTGTTGGTAGCAAAGTCCATGGACACTTGATTGACTGCATCCCCAAGTGTGTTCTGAATGGTTTCTTTGCCTCTGCTCTCATGGAAACCATTATACCTATACTGCTGAGAGGCAGATGAACACATGGAATACCTGGAGAGATGGCAACACTCATGGCAAACAATCTGGTAGTCGAAAACCAAAATGAACATCAAAACTGACTAGCAACATACCTCGGTGCATGATCATAAACGTTGTGAAATTTTGGTCGTAAGTTCGGGAGACCAACTACCAAGATAGCACAAGGCATAGTTTGAGTTGTTGAGAGATTGGCTAACTATTGGAATTGCGCAATGCATAGTCCAACCTCGCTGATGACCGCTAGGATTGCACTATGCACAATTCCTGCTGGGAAGGACTATTGGCCTAGGCAAATATTTGAGCAATTTCTTGGGCCAGGCAACGACTGTCCTTTGGAATGCGCAAAAACATCCTAGAGATCAGTGCTAGGAAGGAATGCAGAAACCTGAAGAGGAAGGTGAGCCTTCCTTCCATAGATTGCACAATGCAGCCTTAGTGAAGGTAGAGTCTGGGCCAAGATTGGCTCAACTCACTGATGGGAAACTGAAAGAATCTAAGACAGTAAATGCATGATGACACTAAATGATAGAAGGAATGATTGAAAATGCATGCAATCATTAATGAAAGATTTAGTAAATAGATCAACATGCATGTGAGTGAGTCAGTTTGCTGGTTGGGCAAATGTCCGTGCAAAATAGTTTCATGCATGCAACAACAAGGAGATAGAAAAAAAAACTAAAACAAGGCTAGGAAAAGATAGTATATATGTAAGTGACAGTAAGAGTTCAAAGAAATCAAGCAAACAATACTCCCAAAATCAAGAAAAAAAAGCGGCAGAAATGCTGCACAAAGAATGCGAAGCGGGCTTACCCCAAACAGCTGAGGTGAATGTGTCGACTACTCCTAGATGTGATGTGGGATATCAAAGCTACAAGGTTGATGTGAGGAATGAGCTATGTATCATCCAATTGATGAGTTTTGGTAGAATCGATATTGTGACACGCATGCCACGAATCTAGGGGAAGCGATAGTTGGTGGGAGGTTTCGGAATTGCTCCTTGCATGTAACCTCCAACTACTAAATATAGATCCCTGAAACAAGGGATTCCTTTGCATGCTACCTGTTATCACTCAGGTTGTCGCTAGGCAACTGTAGGGATACGGCCGAGGTAACCACAAACAAATCTTTGGATTGCAGGTTCTAGCCCACCTGCAATCAGAGAGGGCTCTCTCTTAATGATTTAACTTTGTTGATGATGATTTTAGGCTAGTTGTTGGGTACAGGGGTTTTGTTGTTTTGTTTGGATGAAAGGTGTATGCCAAGCAGAAAATTCCATGCAGAGAGGCAAGGTAAAGTGTGATAAGTTTCAAACCATTAGGCATGGAGTGATGGATTAAGGCTTGCTTGTGCATTTTCTTGGTCACAAAAGGATTGTGGAGCGGGACAGCCACACCTAAAACAATTATCAATTTGTTGTAAGGATGGAATGATGGTCAAGGGTGAAAGGCATTTAAGAATCTTTCATCAAGACTGACAGGGAGGAGAAGTGAATGAATGGTTATCTAGGAGCAGTTAAGAATTCCTAAACTATCATTCATATGTGAAAGAAACAGTGTAAAGAAGATCATTTAAGTATGCATGTTCATAACTATTCCTGATGAAAACATAAAAAATTGCGGAAATTGAGCCTAAGGTTCAGTTAAGCAAATCCTAAGCTATTCTTCCTTTCTGCAATTTAGATGGCGGAATGATGATAAAACAAACATGAAAAACTAACAAGGTTAAGAAACACTTATTGAACCATATAGAAGCACAGGAATCCTACAATCACTCCTTGGGAAATTAAACACAGCAGACAGTTTCAGAATCCATGCTTTCAGTAGTCTTTGATTATAGAAGCATCACAGGTATAGTGCGAGTCTCTTCTTGAGAGAAAAATCAGAATAACAAAGATCAAGCTACTGATCAACCAACCCACCCCTACTCCATTTTTCAGGGCGGTATATATAAGCAAAATATCTAAAGTCATTTATTACAATTGACCTAAACAGGTCTACCGGGAAAAGCTTTTTCTAGAAACCTAATTGCTGCTGGAATTAAATGCAAGTAAGTCCTTTGGGTTGCACTAGAGGCAACTGAATCAAGTTGAGTTGATGAGGTGTCCTGTGTGACTTGGTGCAGTGGTTCTGTGATAACTGTGCATCGAGTTCTGTTCCACTGATCTTCTCTGAGTTTAATGTGCAGTCATTTGTGCTGGTGAGCCTTCAATGCGTCTTCAATTGCTTCTTGACTTTCAGAGCTTTCGTTTTAATGTTGGATTTGCCTCGAGCCCTGAGAAAATCTCCTCTGATAAACTTTGCCGCTATATTGATGGTCTTCGCCGCTTCCTGATACTCTTTGACATGCTTTTTGTCTGCATATTCGATCTGATAGTCTTTAATCTCTGTTCCTGGTCTCTCTCTGTCTTCAAATTCGTTTAATTTGGCAAAATCTGGCAATTTCAGGCTTTTTCGGTGCTAAAAGGGCCAAGAAATCAAAAGATTCCCTAAAGATTCCCCAATATGGCCTATTTCCCGTAGCGTTCGCGCTAATCGCGCATCGAAAACTGCCTCCGTTTCTCATTCTGAAGCTCTGAACCTCGACTTTCGCGCTTGCGTAAATTTCCGTTTTTTAGTTGCTGACGTCAGCTGTACAGCAGATGGCGTCGGCATGCTGACATCAGCAGTGGGGTCCTCTGGTACGGATATGACGTCAGCATGCTGACGTCATCAAGGTGACGTGGCAGTACGGCGGGGTGACGTGGTAGAGACACGTGGTAGGGTGACGTGGGCCAGGCGCAGGCAGTGTGAGGTGAAGTAGAGGCGACGTGGAAGCATGAGGTGGCACTCCTGTTAAATGAGGGGAGGGCGGTTTTTCCTGTGCATCGGACCGCCTTTGGTACGGAGGTGGTTTCTGTTATGAAACCAACTCAAGAAAAGATAGAAAAGATAGATCAACGCCTTATAATTCAGCCTCTTCGAGGGGGAAACCTCCTTTACATTGCATAAATGAACAATTCTTGGATGATTCAAATGACAAAACCTCCTTTCTATATATAGGAGTCTAA
>APFE030045240.1:313907-329061 GCA_000404065.3 Pinus taeda | reverse complement strand
ATTAGCAATTTATCATTTTCAATTTTTATATAAAGATTGCTATCCGCTGATCCTTTTGAAAAACCTTGTTGATGAAGATATTTGTCCAAGCGATAGTACCAAGCCCTTGGAGCTTGTTTGAGACCATAAAGTGCCTTTTTCAGTATGCATACAAGATTTGGATCATTACTAAGAATGAAACCATCTGGTTGCTCAATGTATACTTCTTCTTCTAAGTCTCCATTCACAAAGGCTGATTTCATGTCCATTTGAAATATTTTGAACTTTTGAAAGCTTGAGAGAGCAAGGAACATTCGGATGGCCTCAAGTCTTGCAACAAGAGCAAAAGTTTCTTCAAAATCTATTCCTTCTTGCTGCGCATACCCTTTAAAAACAAGTCTGGCCTTGTTTCTAATTACTTCCCCATTTTCATTCAAGTTATTTTTGAAGACCCATTTTGTCCCTATAACATTCTTATCCTTTGGTCTAGGAACCAACTCCCACGTGTTTTTCTTTTCGATCTGCTCAAGTTCTTCATCCATTGCTTTGACCCAACACTCATCCTTGCATGCCTCTTTCACATTTTATGGTTCAGTGGAAGAGAGTAGTGCCAAATAGCTTGAAGCTTCTGCAACTATTCTTCTTGTTTGTACACCTGCTTCTTTCTGCCCCAAAATCTGTGATTCTGGATGATTCTTTTGAACATATCTGGATGGAGTCTTCTCTTCTATCCTTATCTGCTCCTCTAGTTCTTCTTGAGGTTCTTCTTCTTCTTCATCATTCTGTCTTTGAGGGTAGACTTCATTTTCTTCGATATCTTCATGATTTACTTGCTTAGGAATGTATCCCTTCTCATCAACCACTACATCAGTGCTGTCAACAATTCTTCCAAGTCTTTTATTGTAGCACTTGTATGCTTTGCTATGCGGAGAATAACCAAGAAGAATGCCTTCATCTGCTCTAGGTTCAAGTTTGCCAAGTTGCTCATCAATATTCTTAATATAGCACTTGCTCCCAAAGATCTTGAAGTGCTTTACCGAAGGAGTCTCACCATACCATAGCTCATGAGGAGTTTGAGTGCTATTCACCCGGACATTTGTTTTGTTGAGAATAAAAACCGCAGCATATGCAGCTTCACCCCAGAAAGTTGCGGGAGTTCCAGACTCATAAAGCATAGCACGAGCCATTTGTTGGACTGTTCTGTTCATTCTTTCCACAACTCCGTTTTGCTGAGGAGTTCTAACTGTAGAGAATTCCCTTCTTATCACATGTTGTTCACAAAAATCAAAAAATTCATTTGAGGTAAACTCTCCACCTCTGTCGGACCTGAGGCTCTTAATTTTGTAACCTGATTCATTTTCAACCAAGGCTTTGAAAGATTTGAATTTTTCGAATGCTTCAACTTTGTGCTTCATAAGACCTAACCAAACAAACCTGGAGAAATCATCAATGAATAGTATCAAGTATTCTTCTCCTCGAGGTGTCCTTTTCCTAAAAGGACCACAAACATTTGTATGGACAAGCTCAAGAGGCATGCTAGCTGATCATTCTTTTTCCGGAAAGTTAGTTCTGGTTTGCTTTCCAAACTGACATGATTTGCCTATGGTGTTTTCTGGAATTTTGATATTTGGAAGACCATGAACAGCCTGGTATTTGCATGCTTTCCTTATTTGTGAAAAGCTTAGATGCCCCAACCTCCGGTGCCATAGCCAGTGTTCATCATCCTTGCTTAAATAGCATTGTTGTTGTCCTTCTTCAAATATGTATAGATTATTTGGAGTTCTTCTACCTTTTATCAGTATTTCACCTATATCAAGATCACGAACCCTACATCCATTTGATCTAAATATTACATCGGTTCCTTGATCACACATCTGTCTGACACTCAGAAGGTTATGCTTCAATCCATCATCATACAAAACATTTCCAGCTTTGACCTTTTCTTTTAACTGAGCAGTGCCTTTTCCTTTTATAGTTGCAGGCGTATCATTTCCAAAAGAAACTTTCTTTCCCTTTTCTAAAGCAGAATATGATTCAATTTTGTATTTATCACCTGTCATATGCTTTTAACATCCACTATCGATGTACCATAGATTTTCCTGTCCCTCTGCATAAAAGGCTATCCCACATCTTTCTATTTGTGGTTCCTTTATTCTCCATGTTTTGGTGTTTGAGGGTTGTTCCTTTGTCTGCTGAAACCTGCTCCTGCATTCAGAATCTTCATGACCAAAGTTATTGCAAATAGAACATTCAACTTCATTTTCAAGAACCGAAATTTTTTTATAGGTCCTCTTTGTAATCCCAGTCATACTTATTTGTTTTTGAGCTTCTCTAGTCATGATTCTTTTATATGCAACACATTGAGCTACTTTGTGACCAAAGTTATGACAAGAGAAACACTGTCCATTGAAGAAACTTCTGCGGTTATCAAATCTATTGGCCACATGATTGTAATTTCTATTGATATCCATTCTTGAAGCAAATTGAGAAGATTTTACCTGTGGCTGGTTGTAGCTTTTGTTCACCCTTAAGACGGATTGCCCCTGGTTCACCTGATAGTCTTTGTTTGCTCTTGATGTAATTCGTCCCTGCTTTACCTGGTGATCTCCATTGAGCTTTTGCTCATTCCTCCTTGCTGCATCAAGATAACTCTTTGAAGTAGATGCTTGAGAAGTTTCTCCATTATACCCCAGACCTGTCTTGTTTAGTGGAGAATGTTGAACATTGATGATCTCATCCAGAGTTTCGGATCCTTTGACAAACTTAAGATTAATAGCCTTTGTTTTCTCAATCTCTTTTCTAAGACCAACAATTTCACCTTCTAACTTTTCAAGATATCTTTCCTTTTCATCAATTTGAAATTGTAGAGTATCAATGATCATATTCTTCTCTTCTATACATGTCTTGAGTCTAGAAATTTCTTCATAAAAACTATCGACATCTATAGCATCCATGTAATCATCATCTTCAAATTCCATCAAAAGTTTGTAGTCATTACCTCGTTCATCTTCATCACTATTTGATAGACCGTCACTGTCTTCATGAGTGTAGTAGCTCTTCTTATTTGCATTCTGTTTCTTGTTCCATCTAATAGGTTCCTTTCCCTTGTCGATCTTATCCTTATGAGGACATTTGGCAGCATAGTGACCTACTCTTCAACAAGCAAAGCATTTGAAGGGCAGCTTACCTCTGAACTGTCCAGTACCCAGTTGAAGATTTCGGACAAAATTTGATTCTTCTTCTTCTCCTGATTCATAGTACTCTCCTTTGCCTGAAGCCTTGAAGGCAACTTCTCTCCTGTCAGAAGGACCTCCTTTCCTCATTTCATAAGCAATTAGAATTCCATGCAGTTGTGACATTTTAAGATGCTGGAGAATTTCCTTTTCTTCTATAACAGAAACTTTAGATTCAAACCTATGTGACAAAGATCTCAAAACTTTTTCAACCACAACAACTTCTTTTATTTCTTCACCCCCAAATTTTTCATACAATTAACAATCTCATCTACACGGAGAAAATAGTTAGCCACACTTTCATCATTATACATACTGAATCTCGAGGGTTTGAAGTTTTGCACGTTTTACCTGATCATCTCCTTCATAGCTCAGTACGATCTTGTTCCATATTTCTTTTGCGGATTTATACTACATAACTTTCACAAATTCTGATTGAGATAGGCATCCTAGAAGAGTATTGACTGCCTTTGCATTTGTTTCATATTTCTTTTTCTCTGCTGAATCTGTAGGAGTAGCTGATGGAAAAGTATACCCTGTTTCTATGATGTCCCAAACTTCAGTACCCAAAGATTGAAGATAGGCAGTAACTCTTACCTTCCAATATACGAAGTTTGTCCCATCAAAAATTGATGGCCTAATCCATGATTCCCTCTCATAGTTGCTCATGATGAAAGATCTTCCTTCAAGCGATCAAGCTTCTTTAGAAGGACCTGCTCTGATACCAATTATTGAAAATAATACTGAGAGGGGGGGTGAATCGGTATTATCTAGTCCTTTTAACAATTCTTCCTTATTTATACTTTGAATTATTTTTGCATATCAGCACCATAAAACAATGAGCATGAACAAGAAAAACAAACAATCACATCAAAGAACGCCAGATATAAGGTGGAAACCCAATGTGGGTGAAAACCACCTGCTGCAATATGTCTCTATCTTATTTCAAATTAGAAACTCCTTTTACAATGGTCTTGTACTGGTGCAGTCCTTTACCAGTACGCAGGCTGCAACCTGCAGAGAGCTACAACTCTTTCTCATTTTCCAGTCTCTCCTAGAAGGGAGCTACAACCCCCTACTTCTTTTCTCTCAAGGATCACTTTTCATAAATTTTCAAACTGGATCCGTAAAACATCAAGAGATCATCAAGTACAAGAAAATCACCCAGTCAATTGCAGTAACCAGATCAACAGTAACAGTAAACTAAACCCAGAACACCTTATCAATAGAAAAAAAAATTCAGCCAACAAAAGATCTTAAGAAAGATACGCAGTTTTCCTTTCTCTGGTCTGCGTGCGTACGCACTTCTCCTTCTGCTTCCCTACGTATACCCGCAGAGACCCTTGTGCCACAGCGCGTACCCACGCACTACCTCTTCAATCACGCTTCTACTGTTACTGCTGACACGCACCCACAGATACTATTGCGCCGCGTATTTCTACTGTAGCCACGCACCCACACATGCTATCGCGCCGCATACCTACGCACCTGCGGCTTCTGAAGCGCTATGTACTTTCCCTGTGCCTACGCACCTAAATATTTGTCGCGTTGCGTACCCACGCACTGCGCCTTCTTCTGCTTTGCGTACCCACGCACTTCGCCATCTTCTGCTCTGCGTACCCATGCACTTCGCCTTCTTCTGCTCTACGTACCCACGCACTTGCACCGTTAATCACCTGCGTACTTCTGATTAGGGCCGAAATGGCAGTCCCCCAGTGTGCCACCGATAGTCAGATGCTCAGATCTGATCATGCGCTCGAGAGATTATTCTTCATAGATTCTCTTTTAACTTCACTGGAACAATAACCCGATATTTCCGATCTTAAGATATTCAACTTGCAAAAGATACTTAGCCAAGTGATCTCCTTTGCTTTATATAGGCAATCTCTTCCTAAAAACATGGATCAATACCATAGATAACCAATACAAGGGGCTCAATAATAATAATATAAAGCAATACCATGGGCCAAAACCATGGAATCAAGAACGAAGGGCTAAATACCACGAGCCAAATATAAGAAAACCCCACGTGAGCGCACTTTACTGCCTTGAAGTGTGTGCACTGGGGTCCGCACCTACTGAATGGGTAACCTACGGGTATGACCACACCTCTTGTATGGGCAACTTGCGGGTCCGCACCTTTTGAACCATTCACCTGTGAGCCTCTTAATTTCCATCATTTTGAGAGCCTGAACATTGCCACTTGAGTGAGTTTCCATCAAGTACAACACCTGTATCATAGAGCCATACCAGAATCATAATGCCAACAATGAGTATCAAAATGTTAGATGATATTTTTAGCTATTAAAGGTCATATTTCATCAAAATAGGTCTTGGATAAAAATAAAATAATAATATCTCCAAAGGGTAATCAAGGTCAAAGTCATCAAAGAAGGAAAATGAAAAAAACCCCAACATCTATGCTAATGTTCTCAAGATATCCTTCAACAATAAAAGAAATAGATGAACATTAGTAGATACCTGATTTTTCTCACAAGGTCACAATAATTAATTCAAAAGAGTTGCTCCACCAAAAAGGCCTTCAATATCTTGCTATCAAACTCTCTTCTTTCGATATTGAATTTATTGTAATAAATTTGTTCATAAAATAATAAATTGTAGAGATTATGTAAGAACTGAAAATGTGAGAAATAGAAACAAAGGATATTATACGACCTCAAGTAATGGTTTTGTGAGCAACAAAACTAGCATTCTAAATGAGAGTTTTACTAGGAATCAAAATTCATTTTCTCCTTTATTAGATATTATTGAATGATATAAGTGCAATAAATAAGTGCCCAAAGCATGTTATTGTAGAAGTAGCACAACAAGGCTTTCTAATCAAAGCAAGGAAGAAGATATTACCATATACAGAGAAGAATTTAAAAAGATATGGAAAAGGAAGCAAGAAAAATAGGAGAATGTGGGCTTGCACTATATGCTCGAAAAAAAGGAAGAAAATGATATATTGAAAATGGATTCTCAAAACACATGATAGGAGATTAGAGTAAATTTCTTATTCTAAAATAATAAAAAGGATGCATTGTTACTTTCAGAGATAATGCATTAATACGATAATTGGAAAGGGGAAAGTCAATCCTTATAATGGAAAGTATAAAGCTCAAATTTTCCTTTATGTTAAAGGTTTGAAACACAATATTCTAAGTGTTAGTCAAATGTGTGATAAAGGATATGAACTTACATTTATTTCTAAAAGGTGTGAGATAACGAGAGAAAACTATGGGAGATTACTAGCGAATGCAGGCATGACCTCAGATAATGTACATGTCATAGATGAAGTTGAATGAGAAAATGGTCATATTGGACAATTGGATGAAAGTTGGTTATGATAGAGAAGGGTGGGTCATATTAGATTTCAAAATTTAGTAAAACTCAAAAACACAAGCAGTGAGAGACATGCCAAATATCTCAAAACGAAATGACACTATTCACAAGCCATGTTAGTATGGGAAGTAGACTAGAGTAAGCTTCGAGACAAAAGAGTATTTATCATTAAGGCTACTGGAAATTGTTCATATGGATATTAGCAGACTAGCAGGAACACAAACATAGTTCTCGCTATTTCTTAGATCCTTGTAATGGGATCTATCTAAGAAATTATTATGAATAAGTTGTATCATTGCATAGTGCTTGTATATATTTCATATTCATTTGGGTGGTGTGTTTTACCATTGGTTTTTCCCTGTATCAATTTTTTCTTCATTTTCTTATTATGCATCGTTCTTGATTGAGAGATGTCAAGTCCCTCATTGACTTACAAAGGCTTTATGGATGGTGCCAATCATAGTACTCGAAACATTGCTTCTGTTGCTTGGGTTCTTTGTTCACCCAGTAATGAGAAAGTTAGTTTTGGGGGTATTTATCTTAGCCATGAAAATAAAAATGTGGTAGAATATTATCATTATCAATATCTTAATGGACGCTATTTCCTTTCATATATGATACCTAGTTGTCAAACTAGATTCCTATCCCATGCTTTCTCAGTTGAATCATGTCTATTCTATGAAGAATTCTATGTTACTTCATCATTATTTGAGGGTAAAACTCTTGAAACATTATTTCAATATAGTTAAATATATATATAAAAAAAATTATTACGAGACTCTCATAAATTAGATGATTCATTAGCTAATTATTTGTTAAATTGTAATTTGTCACAATAATTCATTCTCATCAAGAAAGTAGGTACACAATAATATGGGAAGACAAGTAAACATCATTTAGAAACCATATGTGAAGGACCATCACAATATATATATATATATAATATATATATATATATATATATATATATAATATATATATATATATATATATATATATATACATATTATATAATATATATATATATACATATATATATATATATAATATATATATATATATATATATATATATATAGTTATATATAGTTTAAGTATGCCACATCGAGAAAACTAGGTACAATTTTCAAAATGGGGGCACCTAGGCTGCAACCTCTTAATCCTTTATTTATACAATGATGTCTATTATATCCTATTTCATCCATGTTGGGTATGTGTTATATTCTTTGCATGACTAGATGCATGCACAACACAATGTGCTAGGCATGGAGGGGAGGTCACATTGGGGTGCCATCCCTTCTTAGTCATGGTTTCATAGTGGGGAACTAGCCCCATGTAGGGGGGATTGGGGCAATTCCCCGATATTGATTTTGGGCAATTTTTCCCATGGTTTTTCACATGGATTTACGCATGGTGGTGTTGTAGATCTAGTTAAAGGAACTACAATAATACTCTAATCCATGGTTAATTTATTGGGGGATTATGAATGCTTGGGCGTGTATATAATGTATTGTAACATTGAAAGGAATATAATAAAATATCAATATTCTTTTCACAATTTTGGGTTTTAGCAGAAAAATCTATGTATATATTTTGTATGATTTCCATTGTATCTTTTATGTTATTTTTTTAAGAATTTGTTTGTGGATATTATCTATATAGGGTTAAAACCTATAATACATAGAGGAATCTAATCATATTTGCATCAATAATAACAGAAAACAACATGGGATATATATTGTAGGATGCCTTTATGGTGGGAGGATTGCACCCTCATTGTGAGATGCTACAAATGAGGTGAAATGTCATTGATTTCCATAGGATAATCACATATGGTAAACCCCTATATGTTGCACCTAAAGTTGTGAAACTCAACATGCTCTTCCCCTCTTGTTCCTTATCAAATTATTCCCACTCTACTACTATTGGTATTGCTCCTTGATGATAAAATAGTGATTACCCAGGGTGTTGGGTTGGAACCACATTTATTTTCGTAGAAAAACATCATGTCATAAAGTGCATACCCACCTAAAAATAAAATAAACTTATGCATGTTAAAAATCCAAAAATCCAAAATAAAAAACCAAACAATATTTTCTTATCTATTGCGGTTTTCAATACACCTCACCGTAGAGCTATATCTACATCATCATGGAAACTATGTATGAATATGCATACTCATCAATCACCACTTATTTTTACTAAAACAATGTGAAGAAATATTAGTTGTACCACTATGTTTCATAGCCAGGCGTCTATGATCTAGGCCAATATCAGTGGCCACCCACCTATTCCATTGGCTCATAATACATGTTTCCTATTGTGGTAGTTTTTAGGTCCTAAACATCTGAATTTACTTTTGGGGGCTATTTTTTTTTGGGGGGAAAGGGAAAAAACAATCATAAACTATTATTAACAATAAAAAATTGTACTCCTCAAATAGACCTTTCCAACATGCTACCATGTGTGCCAAACATAAATTGTATGTAAAAATTACGACCTTGGAAAGTTGACGTTCCAACTTACCCCATCGATGCCCATAAGAATTTGGTGCTTCATCTCTTAGGGTTAGGGTTTTGTATGTTTAGGGATGCTCATTTCTTCTTCATGATGAAAATTCCTCCAAGCCTCATTGTAATACAATTAGGGAAGGCATGTATCCATCACATTTCTTTTGAGAGATAGGACACCATTGTTTGAGCTAGTTTTATTTCATTCCACATGTAAATGGTTTCAACAATTTCCATTTACTAATTGGTCTCAATTTTTCTAGTATCTTTATGTTTTGGTTTAAAATTTGTATTTCATTTCATTCCCTTCATAAATTTGGACCATTGGTATTAGAGTAGTCTACTCTTTATCTTTTTTTATTGCATGTCCACAACAAGGTTAGGGTATAATAATTTTGGACTTGTACTTCTTAATCCATTGCAAGACCATCCTCACCGACCTTCATGGCCTCCAGTTTCAGAAGAAGAGAAAGGAAAGGGAGTAGGAGATTCTATCAAACTATTTCTCAAAGAAGCCCTCGAGTAAAAAAGGAATGAGATGATGGAAATTTTTTCCTAAATCCTTTGGCAAATCCAATAGGTGGCACATCTTCATCCAGTGGCCATTCCATAGGTGCCACCCCCCCACCCCCCTCGCCTCTAAGGTACAAGTTAATTTTGATATTACTATATTTGAAGGAAAAATAGATGCATAGTCTCTAGAAAAATGGTTAAATCTATTAGAAGGATATTTTTTGTTTAATAATTTTTCTGATAGAGAAAATATTACCTTTGCACCCCTTAAGGTTTCCCCACATGTCAAGGACTAGTGATAAAATTACTATGAGAAAAGGGCTACAAAGGAATCCACACTATTTTTAGTTGCATCCACTTGGAACTCTTTTAGGGATGCTATTAAGGAACAATATTACCTTGTGGGAAGCTACAAAGACTAGTACATGAGATGGAACACACTATGATAGGAAAGGTACCAAGTAGTGCTAGAGTTTACAAATATATTTCATACCTTTTGCACCAAGATGGATATGGACTTCAAGTGGTGTATCATGCTCAAGTATCATGGTTATTTTCATAAATTCATCTATATAGAAATGTAGTTCCTAGACGTTTCCTCACTCGGCATAACATACTGATATCTCGTCAAAATATAGCAAAAACTTAAATAGAAGAAATGAGACTTTGGATCTGTGAATCCTTCACAATAGAAGTAGGGTAAAGACATTCCCAACTACATAATAAAGGACAGAGATAGGGTGGACCACCCTAATATAACCCATCGAAGATACAATAAAATAATGGTAATGGGAAGATGTTGAAAGACACGAGAAAGTGGTGCAAGTTCAACAAGAGCCCTACTCATAACACGAATGAATGATGAAAAAAATAGTCATTGGTGGCCAAGCTAAAATATTAATATTCAAACATATATTATGACTCTAAACTAGACCTAGATAAGGGAAAACAAATAATTGATGTGGAAGCTAATTTCATTGTTGCCACCACCAAGAGCCAACAAAGTGAGCCTGAAGATCTAGAGGAATGTGACATTCTATTTCACTCACAAATGTGGGTAAATGGTGCACCATTTTGTTTCATTTTCAATAGTGGGAGTCAGTAAACCTTATCTTAGTAGAGTTTTTTAAGTAGTTGGGCCTACCAACAACACCACACCCACACCCATACATCATCAAGTGGCTCCATCAAGGTGATACCTCTACAACATCCAATAGTGTTGCCTCTCATATAAAATAAAGCCTTTCACAAATGAGGTATTTTATGATGTTACTCTCCTTGAATTTTTTGATCTTATGTTATGCCAACCATACATGTGGAAGAATCATGCTATGTATGAGTCTAGACATTCTAATGTTATTATTACTTTGGGAGGAAAAATATAGAATATATTTGATCTGATAATGTGATATTAACTAATAATAAGGTATTACAGACTCATGTGCAGGATTTTCCTATATTACTTAGTGAAATGGATTAAAAAGATTGCGAATAATATAGACAATGAAACAGTTAAAGAAACATAACAAACACACACACACAACACAACAAATAATCAAGGAGTTCACCCAAAACTCCTGGGGTATGTCTCCTGGTCCTACCTTCAGTTGTGACCTCTCTATTATGTCTTCAAGAGTAGAGTTTTACAAAAGTGAGCTCAATTTGAGTCTCAACACAACAAATACAAAACAATAGGAGTTTACTTGAATCCCTCAAGTCTCTCTAAGTACACAGAATCTCTCTCTCGCTCTCTGTCTTTGTCTTCCCTCTGTCTAAGCATTGCTTGCCTCTATCTCTGTTATTTTGTGGCTTTTAGGCCAATCAGTGTTGTCTGTTCGTTTCCTCTTCTGGGCTTTCTAACTTCTGGCCTCTGTCCACTCAAATCTCCTCCGAATGTTAAATAATCATTGCTAAATGGTTTCAGGTATGGTGGCCACCTGTTTTGTAACAGAAGGGACCATTAGCGCCTTTGAAATCCCTAGAGTAGTCGTTCTCTGTTTACACAGAGAAATACATAAAAACACGGGAAAATTTGCCAAACTGCCATTTATCGGATGTGAAATATTATCAATTCCACTGTATAACTCCATCAGGTCTTCCTTTATATCGTTATCACATGTCCACCATTGATTTCAGTGACCTTGATCCAATAGTTGAGATTCATTTCGGGCAGCTTATGCATACGGACGTTACCCACCCGAAAAGGAAGTTTTTTCAAGCCACGTGTCGGCCAGTGGATGGGATTGGGTAGAGCCCATCCAATATCACTTACCGCCTAAGGCTCGCTTGAAATCCCAATCATTACGTAACTCAAAATATATATATTTGCATGTATAAACCCTTTCGGGTCCGTTTTATCACTTTATTTGCATTTTTTTTATTTTTCGTTTATTTAACAAAAATGCGAAATACATAGGAAAAACTCTTTTACCGAACATGAAATATTATCAAATTTCATCCATAACCCATTTGGGTCTAGCTATCGCAAGTCACATTTGTATCAGTCCCGCTCCTTTGTAATTCTCTGATGTGATAATGTGATACGATATGTCGCAATTGCACATCTCATAGTCCCCGGGCCTTTGGTAAGTGCTCCTTGTATTTTGCCGATGCGATAATACGAGTTAACTTGGGCCGTCGATTTATGCAGTTGCTCGACTATGCTCATTGACTCGCACTGATCATTGTCGCAAGTTTCACATGCTAGCCTTCGATATCCTCTGCTTGCCATCTCTGATTGTGATGTGTTGATCGGTTCTGGACCATTGATCGACCAGATCCGACGGCTCCTGTGCATCATTGTTCAAGCCCCTGATAACTCTGTTTTTGGCCATTTCTTCTTGTTTTTCCTTTGCGATAGTGTTTTCCACCTTTTTAAAGGTTTTTCTTTTATGATATTATTTGATCTTATGAAGGTTTTAGGATGCATTTTGGATCATGCCTTTCCACTGAAAAAGTTTTTGGATCACGAAAAGTTGGTTTTTAAGCATGAATCAAGTGAGGATACATCTTCCTCACTTTTACAATCTCTATCCATCATGCACTACTTGGTTTTGAACCTTTGATTCTAATTCTCTGGTACTCAACATCCCCTCTATGCATAGCTCTCACTTTCTTGTCCAGAACCGTTCCTTCCTGCAACTCATTGAGATATTTAGGCAAAAAATTGTCAATAGAAGGCAACTGACTTTACTCTTCAAGATCTTCAATCAATGAAGGTTCATACAAACTCAAGTTCTCTGCATTAATGACTGAATATATATGCATATAAGTTTGCAAATCAGGACGAAAAGTGTTTTCACCAATTTTCTCAAGTATCTTGAAAGGCCGATATCTTATTGCCTTCAACTTCCTACCTTCACCTTGCATTCGGTCTTTGATGATGTACAACCAGACTTAAACACCAACTTGGAAGCTATGGTCAATTCGATGCTTGTCAAGCCTTGCCTTGTACTTGGTCTGGCTTCTTTCCAGCTTTTCCTGTACTACCTGGTGAATTTCTTGGATCTGTTCAATGAACTTGGTTGCTTTGTCCACATCACTGTGTCCATCAATTGTTATGTCTTTACTAAACACAAATTCCAAGGGAGAATTTGGTGTAAAACCAAAAAAAGTCTCAAAAGGAGATCTCTGAGTAGAATAGTGCTTGGCATGGTTGTAAGCATGTTGCACATAACACAAATGTTCATCCCAAATCTTGGGATGTTTGTTGCAATAGCCCTTGAGTAACTAGATCACTGTCCTGTTGACCACCTCTATTTGGCCATCAGTTTGTGGATGAAATGTTGTGTTCTTCTTCAACCTAGTGTCCATCAATTCCCATAGACTTGACCAAAACTTCCCAACAAATCAGGAATCTCGATTAGATACTATGGAAGTGGGTAACCAAAAATGAACCCATACATGCTGAAAGAACAACTTCACTATTTGTTCAGCTGTAATCTGCTTGTTACAAGGTATTAAAACACACATTTTGCTAAACCTATCCATAATAACATATAAATAATCATGACCTTTTCTAGATTTTGGAAATCCCCCAAGAAAGTCCATGGAAACACTTTCCCAAGGACAAGAAGGAATTGGAAGTGGAGTGTACAAGCCTAAGTTTCTATTACTGGGCTTGCTTTTAGCACACTTAATACACCCTTTAATATATCTAGAAATTGTTTCATGCATACTTAACCAATAATAGAACCTTTTCAGCTGTGTAACAATTTTACTTACACCAAAATGACCTGATATAAGAGAAGTATGTGCTTCTCGGATTATGTTAACTATTTCATATTGTGGAATGCATAACTTTCCCAAATGATACAAGAGTTGGTCCTTAACATAATAATCCAATTCTTCTACCTGTTTGCCATGACTTAAAGTTGCATATACATCTTTAAAATCTAAATCTTGAGCATATTGTTCAATGTAGCTTTCATGCGTTACTAAGTTATGCTTAAGTATAGTAGATGCATTTATGATTGGTCTAAATAACAAATCTGCAATCTTATTGTGTATGCCCTTCTTGTATCTGATGACAAGATGAAACTACCGTAGAAAACCCATCCACCTATAGTGTCTTGATTGTTGTAATTTAGTTTGTGAGTGCAAATATTGAAGTTGTTGATGATTTGTATGTATAATTGTTTCTTTGCCCATTAGGTATTGTTTCAACTTTTTCACACTCTGTACTAATGCATACAATTCTTTATCATATTTAGGATAATTAACTACTGCATAATTAAATGTCTCAAAATGATATCATATGGGTTTATTGTGTTGCATCAACACTGCTCCCATGGCATAGTCACTGGCATTTGTTTCGATCTCAACTGGTGCCAGGGAAAATTTTAAGAACCCCCCGAAATTTACATGTATAATAAATGGGCGAATCTCCATGGTATATAGGAAAAATGGAAGGTGATTTTATCAAATATAATATGTATATATAATTTTTTTTGGTGAATCTCTCACAGGCATGGCGAATATTTACTCATTAATAAAATCTTGTAAATTTTGGTATTACCACAATGGGGTTTTTCATAACCTGGAGCTTAAAAATTACTTAGTAATTTATAAAAATTAAGAATTAATAGTTTGATTTTTATTTATTTTTGATTTTTACCAAGCTAAATGTTTAACATACATTGAATTACAACACCATTTTTAGCTCTTGATCCACCAAGCCCCAAGAGGGATCAAACATTTTTTCACTCTATGCTAGTTTGCATATCACGATATTTGATACCTCTCAGGGGTTAGTAGATCTAGAGTAAAGATGGATCTATGCTGGTTTAATTCCCCCATTTAAATAGGCTACATTCCAGGTGAATACCATGGGTCAATACCATGAGCCATTTTCATTTTTATTAATACTAATATTAGGGTTAATAGTGTTTTTTTGCATGGTATTGATAGCAATCTAGTCCATGGTATTTGTCCCATAGTATTTTGCCCATAGGTTTCACATAAATATAACGCATTTTTTTAATGTTCGTAAATATAAGGTGACTTATGGAGTAAATATAAAAAAATGTTTTATTTGTTTACCATACCTCTCATTTATTTATATTTTTATTAATTT
>APFE030045240.1:252436-276361 GCA_000404065.3 Pinus taeda | reverse complement strand
CTTTCCACAGCTCATTGAAAATGAGGGTGTGGTGTACCATCCGGGACCAGTCAGGATAGTTCTCCTTGCCAGTGAGAACTATTCCTATCATAGAGATGATTGAATGCATTCTGTAAAGGTTACTTCTGCTGATATAAAAAACTTTTGCTGATATATACTTCTGATGAAAAAAAAATTACTCTTAAAAAACTTCCGCTGCTTTTAAAAAAAATGATTTTGCTATGGAGAAAAAATCATTAAATTCTGCTACATATATCTCTGCAAAAGAGCGCTTCACTGTAATATATAACCCCAATATTCAAAGTTCTGCTACTGGAAAAGAGCGCTTCACTGTAATATATTGTTGTCGGAGATATATATAACATTAATATTCACAGTTCTGCTATATGTATTAGATGGCTAACCATATTTCGACAAGATTTCATACGGTAGTCATGAATGTAAATAAAATGAAACCATCAATCCTCTTAACCAATACAATATGCGTTTTACAAATGGGCATCCTCAGGCCACGGTTTCTTTCTTTCAAAAAACTATTTTACATCACAAAAAATCCTTTCTACACTGTTTTACATTAGCGGCAGTCTTTCAACAGGCAGCGGCAGTCTTTCAACAAACTATTTTATATCAAAATCGATTTCAAAAAACTGTTTTACATCACAAAAAAATCCTTTCTACAATGTTTTACATCAAAATCGATTTCAAAAAAACTGTTTTTCATCACAAGTGAATGGTCCATAGTTCGCTCTGACACCGTTGGCACCACGCACCAGCACTAGGGCATCTCCACAATGGCAAACGTATGGATGGCAAATGCATCAGCACTAGGATGGCAAACGCATCAGCACTAGGGCATCTCAACAATGGCAAACGTATGGATGGAAAACAAACCAGCACTAGGGCATCTCCACAATGGCAAACGTATGGATGGCAAACGCATCTCCACAACGGCTAACGTATGGATGGCAAACGCATCTCCACAATGGAAAACGTATGGATGGCAAACGCATCTCCACAATGGCTAACGTATTGATGGCAAACGCATCTCCACAATGGCAAATGTATGGATGGCAAATGCATGGACTATAATCAAACTTAAATCGGTTATCCACAGCATCAAACAAAACATATATCAGCTATCCAACTCCACGCAGCAGGTAGGCCACGGTTTCTTTCTTTCAGGCCAGGGTCATTCGAACTCCACGCAGTCCATTTGGGCTTGTTCACTTTGAATCAATTCAATAGCAGGTTACGGTTACACCGGTGGCAAGGGCGATCAAGGTAATCACATAAGAGGACAGCGAATGCATCTGTTCGGGATTTATCAACGACGGCTCAGAACAGTCAAGGCAAGGCGTTTCATAACAGCGGAAAAAAATCCTTCATAACAGTCATACGTTACCTAATTCAAGGTGTTTCAATGCTTTGAAATTCTAGGCTTTTGCAGGCAACGGCAGTCTCCAGGCAGCGGCAGTCTTCAGCTATTTCAGGGATGTCAGAGACTGAGCAGCTCTCAGGCAGGAGTTACAACTATTTCTGGGACCTGTGCTCTGATACCATGTCAGGCCAGGGTAACTCCAGAATTAATGAGCGAGAGAAAACTGATACATATTATTCATTAGCTAACATATATTTATATACATAAATACAGGCGGATCAGTTCATCTTCTGGATGACTGTCCAGTTCTCCCATCTGTTTCGGATTAGGTGTCAACAGATTTCACATAGATCTACTTGTTTATTTAGTAAACATAATAGAATTCATCACAATCTTTGTGAAAGTACTTAACATGCATTGCGTACATCTATTAATATTGATTCAAAAGAATCACACATCATTATACCAATATTTCATAAAAAAATTATTCATCAACAATATATATCATAAACAAAAGTAAAGAGAAATATGCAAGATTTCTTCAAAGACAATTCTTTGTTGATTTGCAGTTCAGAATACAGACTCAAAAATTCCCTACGCACTCAGCTGTAGGGGTCCACGCACTCAGTTGTGGACTCTACTTTAGGCCTTCACACACTCAGCTACAGAGCCTTCTTCCTTCCATCTACCTATTTCTTACTTGCCCTTTCCTTCACTCCAAATATAGACATGCCTTAGACTCTCTAAGACACACCTATTTATACCCTTTTTCATACAAAACTGACTCAAAACATAAACAAGGGGCTAAATCCCCTTTGACTCTGAATCATCCATGCACTATGCATCAACAAATCGTAGAGACTTTACATTATTTACAAAATATACATCAAATATTTGGTTATTTTAACCCCAAAACTGACCCAGGGGACCCCATCCCAACAGGCCCCCAACACAAAGATCGTGACTCACCCTCGAGTCACTCAGTTGGTGTTGTGATCTTCTCATGAAGATCCCCGATCTCTACTTGGATCATGGCTACTTTGGCAAAACCATGAGTGGCTTCCTGCTTCACCTCCTCAACTAACTTCTCTGTAGCTGGACCTTTTGCGACCAACTTCATTGTCTGCTACGTCTACTGCAAGCCCTTGAGCTTATCCTAAATAGTGGTCATGACTTGATAAGCCTCCACTGACCAAGGCTGCATCCTGGGCTTAAGCAACACCTCCTTCATCTGTGTTGCCTCTACCTGTGTAAGGAGTTTCTTTCCCTCGTGTAATTTGGCTAAGCACTGCATTGTTGCAATGGAGTGCACGGTTGCCCTGACCTCATCATATAATCACTGCGGATCCCTTATTTCTGTACTCAATGTCTGTAGGTTCAGATCCTCCTATAGATTTGTCACGAACTCCATGGTTTTTTCAAATAATGTCATGCAGTTAGTGATTGTAGCATCCAGTGTGGTCATTACCTCTTTGATCACGACTCTGCATTTCTCCCAGACCTCCAATGGAGTCATGGGCTGCATTTTTAATTGCAGCTTGGTGATCTTCATATTGAGTTCAAACTAAACTAGGGCAACCTCTACCATGGCTTAAAACATACCAGCGACTAATTTTCTGATCTTCACTTCTAGTTGTGCATCCTTAGGGATGTGAAGCTCAGGCACTATTCTGCATGCCTCTGCGACTGCAGACTCCAGTCGGGAACTCTGTTCCTGGAATGTCTCGTTTTCTTTTAAGGCCTACATATTCTCGGTGAGAATCTTCTCATTGTTCACTCTGTATTTACTGATGAGGTTGAGAGCGCGATGCTCCTGAGCTCTCAATTCCTCTGTTACTTCTGCATGTTGCACGTAGAGGATCTCGTTGGGGATCATTGCTATGTTCAGCCTAATGTTCTTAATTGTTCTTAGGATGACGGGATCACCAACTCTCTCCACGCGAAGGGACCCATCTTCAAATGGAATAGTTCTAAGGTCAAGGTTCCTTACTAACTCATCTTCTTGGCTCGTCCTGGGTGCCAAACTCGCTTGTTCTGTGTTCACTTGACTAGTGCCCACTTGTATCCTATTTTCCTAGATCTGCAACTCTTGCAGGTCCCTTTGGATACTCCCCAGCATCTGCATATATTTCTTCTTGAACTATTGCAACACTTCAAGAATAGTGTCCCTTATTTTATACCCGATCTCATCGAGATTTCCCTCCGCCAAAACCATGGGATCAACCTGCAACTTGTCTGATTTTTTTTCTTCCTCATACCTCCCTATTGGTCCTTGCTGCGTCTTTTGAGAATTAATGGGGTTCTCTACCCCTCATCTCCTCCGTCAGATTGTTTTGACATTTCTTCGTCCTATGTCTGTGGTGAAGGTGACTTTCCACTTCTTTGCTACTCACACTACTCCTGTTCTTCTTGCTCCTTGGCAACATGCTCTTGCTCCACTCGAGCCTTCTTTGTTATGTGCTTCTTTTTCTGCTCTGCGAGCATGCATGTAGCTTGCTTAGCTACCTCCTTTATTTTCTACATTGTCAAACTTCTCGCACCCTTGCTTGTTCTGGCATCTAAATCTTAGGGGGTGCACCACTCTGCAGGCCATCTCGCGATCAATTCCTGCACATCTGTCTCCATCACCAAATAGGCAATTCATACCATTTCTTTTGTGGATCCTTCCACACTTGAATGTATACTCTATGGAGGTTAGCCTTGAATGTTGTGTAGGCTGACAATTGTGTATACAAGGTTGGGGACAACCTTGGTTTCTGACTGATGGCCATGCAGAGACACATTTCCATCAGGACCCAAAAGATCTTTGTCTCTGTGATCTACGTGGGGTCCTTTGTAGCCCATAGAGAAGCAAATTTCACTACTTCTAGCAATCCTTCTTCAAATGGAGGAAACTAGTTGTCCTCTTGTAGTTCCCATGCAACCAACACAATAAACAACAGTAACCAGGCATAATGAAATAACTTAGTTTCATCCTAGGCCTCATGGAAATTTATGACGAATTCCTGGCACAAGTACCTTGACTAGTTGAACTATATGCCTTTCGCACACTGGGTAGCTAGGGATACTATGGGCACCGGAACTTCATCTGTGTGGCACTTTCTCATCACATTCCTTGTTAAAGTTTGGGTGGCAATTTGAACTGTCGGGTTTTTTATTGACAGAATGGAATACCCTCACACCTTCTTCACAAGGTCAAACTCTTTCTTCATTTTCTCTGCAAGGTCCTTCTCCCCAATTTTTCCACCAAACTCCCTGGTCGGATTCAATCTTTCATATGGCAGGTGCGTAATCCTATGAATGAGCATGTCAGTGATGGGTATATGCCCTCCTAGCCATAAACACCCATCATGCACTAAAGTGAGTAGATAGCACACAAAAATTGTGTTGATAGGGTTGCGTTGATAATGGTGCACGCACAACAGATTAAGTAACCCCAAATTCTCCACATCATGGATCCATTCCTTTGTCTCCAATGTGGTAACCCCTGACTCTGCATAGTAGATGCACCTCATGTACTTGTCTATTGCTAAGTGTGGAAACCTAGCATGATATGCAAGGTCCCGATCTTCCATCTTTAGCAGTGGGATCCGCGCAAGCCGCGGACCTTCAAAGAGAACCTACTCAGGTAGCAGAGGCATAGAAATGGAAAACTTCTCCAAATCTGGGTCCTTTGTGACCTTCGCCTTCCCCTTGTGTGGAGGGATTTAGTCGGGTAGCTTCGTGATGGGCTCCACTCCCTCAACATCTATGCCTTTTGTACCCTAACCTTGTTCTACCTCCAGGTCAACTACCTTCTTGGGTTGTTTTTATTTCTTTTGTTTGGCTTGTGTTGCAGAATGCTTTCTCGGTAATTCGCACACCTTCTTGGTGATTCATGCACCCACAATGGCTTTTTTGTTTATCCTTCATCAACTTCTGTGTTTCTCTAGTCGGGGTGGGCTTTAGCTTAGGTGATCTTGGCATCGTAGGCACAAGAGCCGGGGCTTCCATATTCACAACTTTCGAGGCAGCTCCCTCAAAGGAAACATCGCCACCAACACTCATGGTCTCAGCAGGGCTTGGTCCAAGCATTTTGTCCAAAATAAATTTCTGGTTCAAATGCAATAACTTCAAAAACACTAGGTTCACAACCAAGTCTTACCAATATGAATGGTTCATAGGCAATACATAGCAAATCTAACTAGCAATTCTCATAGAACAAAGTGTTCTCTGCTGGACTAGCATACATAATTTATAGGGGTTTTTGAATTCAAATCCAACTATTCCCCCCAATTTCTAACAATTAGTTTTATTTTGGTGACAGATCTTCAAATATTTTTTCCTTAAATGTCGTCAGCCCACTCTTCTTAACCATCTTCTGGCTATCAAGTCATGAATAGTGACTCCAATGATCATTTTTTTGTTGTGCTGCATGGTGCCTCCCTCCATGGTGCAGCTTTCTGCACGCAACTCCCTGGATTGCATCTTCATTATCTCCTACGCAGCCCTCTTGGATTATTTCTTTTGTTTGGCTTGTGTTGCAGAATGCTTTCTCAGTAATTCGCGCACCTTCTTGGTGATTCATGCACCCACAATGGCTTTTTTGTTTATCCTTCATCAACTTCTGTGTTTCTCTAGTCGGGGTGGGCTTTAGCTTAGGTGATATTGGCATCGTAGGCACAAGAGCCAGGGCTTCCATATTCACAACTTTCAAGGCAGCTCCCTCAAACGAAACATCGCCACCAACACTCATGGTCTCAGCAGGGCTTGGTCCAAGCATTTTGTCCAAAATAAATTTCTGGTTCAAATGCAATAACTTCACAAACACTGGGTTCACAACCAAGTCTTACCAATATGAATGGTTCATAGGCAATACATAGCAAATCTAACTAGCAATTCTCATAGAACAAAGTGTTCTCTGCAGGACTAGCATACATAATTTATAGGGGGTTTTGAATTCAAATCCAACTATTCCCCCCAATTTCTAACAATTAGTTTTATTTTGGTGACAGATCTTCAAATATTTTTTCCTTAAATGTCGTCAGCCCACTCTTCTTAACCGTCTTCTGGCTATCAAGTCATGAACAGTGACTCCAATGATCATTTTTTTGTTGTGCTGCGTGGTGCCTCCCTCCATGGCGCAGCTTTCTGCACGCAACTCCCTGGATTGCATCTTCATTATCTCCTACGCAGCCCTCTTGTTGCGTAGTCCTCCAAACCTGGAAGTGTAGTTTATAGTCCTGCGCTCCCTTGAAACTGCATGGAGCACTAAGACTGTCCTGTCACCATATAATCATTGTGCAGGATCCGCCATATACATTTTCAATCTGCTCCCATTCACTCTTCCCAGAAAAGGTTCTCCATTCAGCTTCGAGAGCTGAACTACACCTCCATTTGTAATCTCTTTGATAATATATGTCCCTAGCTAATGCATTCGGAATTTCCCCAGAAACTTAGTGAATTTACTATCATATACCAAGACAGGATCATTTACCTTCAATGTGTGAAGCTTGATGTGTCGATCATGCCATGATTTTTCACATTCCTTCTATACTTGCAAATGGAATCCTACCAAGAATCAATCCTCTTCAAGCTCCATCAATTGCGCGAGCTGTTCCTCCAAGGCTTCGCGATCAGTCATACCTATGAGAGCTATTATGTGCATACTAGGCACAATATACTCCATTAGAATTACAACTTCTACACCATAGACCAATATGAATGGTGTTTGTCTTGTCAACTTCTTGTAGTAGCCCTATAATCCCATAGTACTACAGATACGCATACATCCTAGTCATTTTGTTGTGCGTTGTAGATCTTCATCAATGCATTCTCCAAAATATTGTTGAAAGCTTCAATAGTTCCATTAGCATGTGGGTTATACGGTGTACTCTTCTGGTGGTAGACCTGGAATTCTTTAGTTAACATGCTGATCATTTCATTCAAAAAATGCGTACCTCTGTCGCTCATCAACACTTTTGGGCAGCCAAATCTGGTTAAGACATACTCAAATAAATTTTTTTTTTTTTGTAGCGCCTGTACAATCCTTAACCGGCTGTGCTTCTGCCCATATGGTTAAATATTCCATCACGGTGATGATAGAGCATGCACCAGTTTTCTTTCCTAGGGGCTGAATTGGCCCAACAAAATCAATCACCCATTTTTCAAATGGTTGCAATGATACTTGAGGCTATAATGACAATTTATCCCTTCGCAATGGTCTTCCCATTCTTTGACATGCATCGCATGCCTTACAATACGTATAGGAATCCTTGTGCAGCGTTGCCCACCATAGACCCGCGTGTAAAATCTTATGAGCAGTCGCCTTTGCTCCATAATGTTCTCCCATAGCCCCTCCATGAACTTAAGCAAGAATGATATCCCTCTCAAACTCCGGCACATATCTTCATAGTATTTCATCTGCACCCATCTTATAAAGATGTCCTGCAATAACTGAGAAATCTGTGGCGTGCACTACCAATTCCTTCCTTTGCTGATCCTTATACCCTTCTAGACCCATCCCCGTAGTCAAAAAGTGAATAATATTGGAAAAATGATTATCTTCTACATGCACTGCGAAGAGCAATGCATATGGCAACCCTTCCTCCAAACTGTTGGGCTTCTCTCCTGTTTCGATCCGCAGCAGATGGTACAACCCTGCATTTAACCACCCTATCTTCATAATTACTTCAAAGTCATACTCTTGGAATAGTAGCAACCATCTGCAGATCTTCCCCCCCAACATTGATTTATTGAGCAAGCATTTCATGGTAGAATGATCTGTGTACATTTTGAAATTTCCTCCTAATAGATATTGCCTGAATTTCCACAACATGTGCACCATGGCCAATCCTTTGCGTTGAGTTGTTGAGTAATTATTCTCAGCCTTCGATAATTTCCTAATTGTGAAGGTTATAGGATGGTCCATTTCTCCTTCACCGGATTGCGTTAACATTGCACCCAACACAATGCAAGAGGCATCCAAATGTACATGAAATTCCTTCTTTCAATCCAGGAATACTAAGATCAATAGAGTGACCACCTTTTCTTTCAAGACATTTAAGCTGTGCTGACATTCTTCATCCCAATAGAATGTTGCATCCTTTTTCAGCAGCTTCTCCATGGGCGTGGTAATTTGAGCATAAGCTTTGATGAACTTCTTGAAATATCCTGTAAGTCCTAATGTTGTGTGTAGCTGCTTAATGCTCCTCGGGGCCTCCCAATTCACTATCACCGCAATATTTGTAGGGTCCACCATCAACCCTCTCTTGCACACCACATGACCCAACAAAATTCCAAAGGGAACAAAAAATAGGCATTTCTTCAAATTCAACACAATCTAATATCTACGACATGTATCCAACATCAAGCGCATAATCGCTACATGGTGCTTTACTATTCTGAACATTGTCCAGTCATCAAAATATACTTCCAAGAACTTATGGATGAACTCCTTAAACACTGATATAACTACGTGAGAGAATATTGCAGGTGCATTCTTGAGTCCAAACGGTATCACAGTATACTAGAAACAACCCCATTCTGTCATGAAGGTTGTTTTGCTCCTATCATGTGGTGCGATCTTAATCTAATGATACCTTGAAAACCCATCAGTGAATGAGTAGGCCTCCTGCCCTTTGTCTAGTACTTCATTAGTAAACAACATCAGGAATGGATCATGGACATAGGCATCATTAGGCTTTTGTAAATCTCTGCAAATATTTATCTCGCCTTTCTGCTGCTTCCCCTGAACCACCATCGAGCTCACCTAATGAGATTCTTCAACGGGTTCTATGATGTCTGCTTCCAACATCTTATCTAACTCTTGGCGAACCTTTTCCTTGTATTTAGGATTAAGGTGATATGGTATTTCCTTAATAGGCTTCACGTCTGGCTTCAAAGTAATCTTCATAACGCCCAGGTCACATATTATGCCCTTTAGGTCCAAAAATTTGGTACGAAAAAGATCTTGGTACTCGCAGATTAGCTCAACAACTTTATCCATAGTGGCATCATCCCAATAATCCCTAATATTTGAAAACTTCAGTTCTGCTTCAGTACCAATGTTTACGTGCTTTGTATTCAACGATGTGGTGATGTCGAGGTTCTCTATTTGCTGACTTTCAACTTCACGATATCCTTATGCTTCTAGGATATTACTGTTCCTTGGATACTCATCATCTTCTTCCATAGTCACATTATAGCATTCAATGCATGGCGTAACTGGGTGCTCCAATCTGGTTGGATCCACTCTAATGGTTCTTTCAACGTTCTAAAGATAGCTGCCTTAATCTCCCGTAGGGCTTCATCAATGCTCATGAAGCCATATTCAAAGCTAAAGGTTAATAAGAACCCTTCCCTAAATATATCCCACTCCGATGTTCCATGGCAAAGCTTTGTTTCCAAATACCAATTGATGGGAATTGTGTCCAAAGTATGGCAAAATATATGTACCCACTCCAACTGTGGTGTTTTCCCCCATGCTTGAGTCCATTTTGCTAGGTGATCACACAAATCATCCTTCCCGCTATATTTCTCTGTTAGTCTAGTGTTAGGACACCCAAACCATAACCTCATCATTCTTCTGTAATCCCGCCATCCCTCAAAACTATCCTTGCACATACCCCACCATCCTGCAGCATAGCACAGTGTCAAATATAATGATTGGAAGTGATGTTCTTTAGGAACTTCATGCTCAAATGCATCCAAAAATTTGTCAACATTAGTTAAACCATCCTAATAAGGTAAATTCCTTACTTCCGACGAAACATAGCACAACAATTTCGCCATCATATTGCAACGCAATGTAGATACTTCATGTAGATGATTCTACCAATGCTCCAACTCTTCATCTGAATCAAAGGTGCAGGAACTCTCCCGGTCCCATGCAATTCGTCCATATACCATTGGATTGATTCATTCCTAGTCTCACGCTATTATTTTATAGATCTAATCTAGTTCATGATCACTCTTATAATAATCACAGAGTGGTTAAGTGTATCACGCTCCTTCTGTTGGGTCCAAAAGTACTACAACGCGAAGCAATTTCTTTTCAAATGGCATTGTCCGTTGTTAGGATATTCGGACACATAGGATATAGTTAAGTATAACTTGGTCTAGTGTAGAGTTAGGTAAAGTGTGTTTCTTTACTATGTACATTTGTAACTTACAATCCGACGGTCACGCTATGTTCTAGACATGAAGTGATCTGACGGTTCGTTCTCTCCTTAGTATTATTGACACTTGATTTGCAACTTAACACACAATTGGCCCATGATATCTATTTAAAGTTCATGGAGGTTCATTTGTAGGGTGACCATTCATGAGAGAAGCTTATGTAAATTTTCTTTTTTTTATTAACAAATTTCCTGAAGTGGCCACGTTGGCTCAGGCTATGGACTATTTCCCTCTTTGAGGGTTTTAACCACGTCAAGAATATTGGTGTATTGATCTGTGATCTGTTTGTGAGTGGTGTCCTTTGGTCTTCTATCTGAGGAACTTACCCCGTAAATTCCTATATGGTATTAAAGCTATTTGAGGGCCACATCTGTTGGTGATCCAAATCAAAAGCCGGTACAACTCCATCCGACTGTCATTTCCTAGATCTATTGTTTCTGACTACTTTTGGGTCAAGAGGACTAATTTATTATGTTAGGAGAATCTGTTCCACTGAGGAACCCCTTTCATTTCATGCAAAAAGGTTTCTGATAGCCCTAGCTATGTCATTTTTAAGATCTAGAGGTATAAAGTCTTTATTTGCAGTTTTAATTATTCATCTCTCTATTTATTTCGGTTTAATTATCTCACATTTTTTTATTACTTGATGTATACCTTTTATTTTTGCATATGTTCTTTTCCCCACAACTTTGTGCGATATGGGCAAATCAAAAACAAAAAGGAAGGATTTTTCTTATGCATATGCTCTTTTCTACTGTGCCTTAGTGTGATCTCAGAAAATCAGAAACATTGAGGAAAATATTTAGTTTTTGGTGAAAGCTAAGTTCAAGCCATAAGGTTTGGCTTTTTTTGCATGTCCATGTTGGGTTGTGTGGTTTTTTGTTTTGTAGGCATAAAGGTTTTTTTCAAGGAAGCACGCACCCCAAAGCTTCCAGTGACTAAAAAAATAAAAAAAAATCCTCTTTTCCAAAAATTACTAACCTTTTAAACTAGCTCACTTGGTCCAAAGTTACTTTATGAGAATAGAGGTCATGGGTTCAAGTCTTTCCTTTTGTTGAGTTACTTTTTCAAAAATCACATGTTACTCTTATGTTTTAAAGTTACTTTATGTAAAAGCGTTCTCACCCATTATAAAAAGTGAGTAACTTATAATTCTAAAGTCTCTTTATCTTTTATTTAAGTTATAATTTAGTGAGTAGCTCATAAAGTACCATTGTAAAAGTGACTTTCACTTATTTATAAAAGTGGGTCACATAAAATATTATTTAAAGTGAGCTAATTAGATTAATTTTGGAAAGGGGGGGGGGGGTGGTTTAAATATAACATTATCATTCACTTTCGCACATTCGCGTACTTCATTGGCATCTTCAACAATTTTTCTTCAAAAATCCATAACTTCTTCATCTAGAAGACATTTTCAGAGCCTTTTTTTTAATTGGCCTAATTTTTTGAGATATTTCCATTGGAACACTTACTTTCAGTATCTATAGCTTCAATTTCTGTTAAAACGGAAATGCTATACCAAGTTATACTTAACTATTTCCTATGTGTTGGAATATCCTAACATCCCCCCCTTAAGAACAACTTGGGATAAGATTGAAGGATGTATAAATATGATGTAATAGGAGAAGGAAGGAGGCAGTAGAACCTATCCCCCATTAGTGAAAACTTCCTAAAATCCAACCATAAATCGAAGTTTAGTAAACTTCACCTCTGTGAGAGCCTTTGTAAAGATGTCTGCAACTTGATCATTGGTTAAAAAATATTGCACTTCACGAACATGGTCATGGATGAGCTTTCTGATGAAGTGCATGTGTAGTTCAATGTGTTTGTTGCGTTGCTATTGGACTCGATCTTTGCATAGTTGAATGGAACTTTGATTATCACACCAAAGTGTAGTCGGATGCTTATACTGAAAGCCAAATTCTAACAGGATCTGACAAAGCCACGGGGCTTCCTTACTAGCTTCTACGGTGCCACGATACTCTACTTCTACTCAAGAAAGAGAAATGGAACTTTGTTTCTTGCAAGCCCATGTAATAGGTCCATAACCAAGAGTGAAGATATAACCTGTAGTAGACTTCTAATCATCAGGGTCACCATCCCAATTAGAATTAGTGAAACCAACCAATAGAGGAGATGCTTCTACACTGTAACGAATCCCAAACCGAATTGTACCTCAAACATGACGAAGTATTCTTTTCGCTGCTTTCCAATGAATTTCATTTGGGTTTTTCATAAACTGAGATATAAGGCCAACAACAAAGGAAATGTCGGGATGGGTATGGGTCAGTTACAAAATTTTTCCTACAAGATGATGGTATAAGTTAGCATCAACTTCAGGGGAAGTACAAGTGACTGAAAGTTTGCCTCCAAACTGTAAGCCAGACCCTTCTCCCTTTGAGTAATTTCTTGGGGAAATTACTCAACCAGACAAAGAAATGACTCAATAATTAGAAATATAGAGGAAAGGATAGGTGAGGTCACAAAGGAGTCTCATTGAATCCATAAAGGATTATCTCATTCCCTTTGTGCTAATTTTAGTGCATCTAAAGCAATCTATGATAAGTTGATAAAATTGTACTCCATAAGTACACTAGGTCAGAAAATATCCCTAAGGATTAAACTATATAAAATAAGGATGTCAAAGAAAGGATATATGTACACATATCTTATGAAGATCTCACAATTCAAGGACCAATTGCAAGAGTTTGGGGAAGTTATCTATGATTCATAAATGACCACTTGTTTACTAAATTCTTTGCCACCTAAATGGAGCAGTTTTGCAAATAGTGTCTACTCAAGAAAAGATACTAATCACTTTCATGAACTATGGGCTCAAGGTATCTTAGAATAAACAAGGATAAAGGCTAGGGATGACACTAAATCAAATGAAAAGTCTCAAGCCTTTGTTGTAAAATCCAAGAAGAAGAAAGGAAAGTTTGGATAGTCCAAAGGAAAACTAGAAATGTCCGAAATACAATGCTTTGGATGCAATAAGTATGGAAATTTTAAGAGGGATTTCTTAAACAAGAAAAACAACAAAAGAAAGGAAAGGAATGGATCTCACATAGATGAAGAAAAGGAAGAGCCAGAGAAGAAGCCAAATGGTGAATATCCCAAGGATCTATACTATTGACAGAGATCCACCTTTATCAAATTTATTTGTAGTTTGTCTTTGTTTTGTTAGAAAGTAGTAATTAGAGTAGCATGCATCATTGCATTCTCTAGAAGTGTCTTGATTTTTTGAAGCATGGCATCATAGAAGGAAGAATATGATTGTTGCATGCATATAAGGTGTCTTTCAAAACTCCTAAATGCCTCACATTAATTATCAACCTGGGTGAGTCTTCTTGTTTCAAGAGTGTACATAATATGTGCAAGTGATGGAAATTGTTATATCTATAGAGAGTAGTGCTTTAAAATATATTATTAATTTCAATACAAGAGTAAATGGATCAAACCATAAATATCAAGCTTGTAACTTCAAGGAAATTAACTTATTCAAGCATCAAAACTCAATCTTGATCAAAACCAAAACTCAATCTTCATCAAAAAGCTCTAATTGTAATTACATCAATCGAGTGCACCATAGTGGTAACAGAGCTCTTTTAGCTAAATCTAAACTTCTGCATAAAAGTAATACACTTGATCTAATCAATAACGCTCTAGCTTTCAATTAACAAGAAATGATTCTTATCTAACAATTAAATCATTCGACGACATAAATAAAAGAAACCAATCAATAGAAATAAGAATTAATGCAATGAATACATGAACTCAACACCGGTGAAAGTAAATCAATCATAAAGCTATAAAATAAAGTAATTAAACTTGCAGTAAAAGAAAAGTAAAACTATAAAACAGTGAACAAAAGTGAAATCCACCAATGATCGGGCCCAAGCTGCCAGTGATTTCTGCTTAATTACTTCAGAATCTCATGAATGAAAGTAACACGAATTATATATTATTATTCAAATCCAAATGTCATTACAGCATGATGTATCCTTCAAAATAATGCTTTGTATATTAAAATTACAACTGAAGTAAAAAGGTGAAAAGTTAAGTCTCTTTATTCTATTTGTTTTTCCCCTCTTATAGTCAAAGAGGAAAAGAGATTAATGTGATTCCTCAGGATCAGGAAATCCTGAGGACTTTGCAACCAAATAATATTATCAGACACTCCTTCATCTTGCACTCATCCTCCTGATTCGCTTCTCAATTTGACCACACAAGACACACTCTTTTCTCCCTGTTTAGCCTTTGTTGTTCAATAGTTTGAACGATAGCTATTCCATTTTCTAATTTATGCATAAAAAGAAACGAAAGTTAGTTTTGACAGCAACATCACATCAAAAGCATTTTCATTCACTTTCTAATGGAAATTCTATCAAAACCTTATTACATCATGGAACAAATTCATAAAAAGGAGGAAAACGATAGGGTAATAAAGAGTAAATTTATACCTACTATATGGCCCAACATACTCCCCCGCTTACCTTGTTTCATGTCCTCATGAAAATAAATACTTATTATGTAATGCAATTAAAGAGTGAGAAGGAAAGACTTTTTCTTTATCCAACCTAAAACCGTGCTTTTGTATTAAAATTGCAAATACTATCCATTCATGACCTTCAGGCAACTCATATTCAGAATGATATCCTTCAGGAGGGTACCAAATAATAGGGCCCCTAAATCGACACCCTAGCCAATGTGGTCCTTCTGTCAAGATAATATCACTGTATGTGGCAAAACGGCTTGCGGCAGCTTTAAAATTCCTGTAATTAAATGGTTCTCTATTCTTGACATTATTGGTTGAGATTGTCCATCTCTGTTTGGATGCAACCAAGGATCTTTCGTGAATGGATAAGAAATATGCCCTTCCCATCTGCAGAATTACTTTATGAATAGGCCCCAAAATCTTAATTACTCCCTCCTATTTCATGAGCCTCTTGTGTTTAACAAAAAGATGCAAGGGTTGAGTAGACTCACCCCTTACCCACAAATCCAGTCCATGTTCTTTTCTTTGAAAGGTGTTATAAGCCTTGGACCACTTGAGTTGGTTTTCTGCGAAAGAAATAAAGGCCTAGAACTGAATGTCCCCAACAAAAGGGCTAGGATTATTATCCACCTCCCCTTCTAATAAACAATTATGCAAATAAAATTGATAGAGAAGAAATTGGACTTTTATCCCATGCTCCTTATAGCAATTTATAAATTCTTTAGTTGTCTTCAATTCAACTAACTTGCGAGCCTTAATGGCTTTAATCTTCAACATTAAATATCTTTCCAATAAAAATGGAGGATAGTTTGTAGCAGGAGACCTACAAGATAAGACATCAGAATATAAAGAGAAAATGGTGTCAATATAACCTACGACCTTATCCAGCTTGGCTTTTACTTTCCTCGGCTTTTCTTCCTCCTGCCTAAACTTAGCAAAAGTTTCATCCTTAATTATGGTCAATTCTTTGAATTGCTTCTACAACTCCTGATACTTTTGCAAAGGAACTATCTCCTTCCTATATTGCTTTAAATAAATCTGGGCTTGTACCATCTCCTCATGTAACTCTAAAAGAATAGGATCACTGCTTGATGGAGCGTCATTGAATATTTCTTCGGTTTGGGTGCTTTTGTTGTGAAAGGGTAAACCCTTGGTCTGTGTAGCCATATCTATCAGTCTGTATGAAAGCTTGTTTGTGTGACTATCGTCTCAGTAGAAATAGGTTCGGTCTAGGTTCCTATTGCCTGACCATCACATATTTCTGTTTGTGTGGCCACAATAACTAACTCAGGAGTAGTACTCTCATCTTTCCTATTTGCAGTTTCTTTTAATTTCTGGTGTAGCCGCTTAAACGTTTTCTGAAGCTTTCGGTATTTCTTCCTTAGCTTCATTAACTTTATTTCAGCTACTCGCTTCTTCTCAAGAGTATCCTTCGTAGGAATAGGTTTATCAATACCCTCTGTATCTAAATGTTCTTGGTGCTCATCTTGGCTATGTTCCACTATAACCGTGTCACCTGACTAGTTATCAGATTCATAAATTATTTCTATGTCCAATTCCTCTTCACGGTCTGTAGCTTTTGGGGAAGGAAAATTTTTTGTGTGACTAGAATCTTCTGAGGATTGAGCTTTGTTCAGGTTTAGGTCAAGCGATCCTTCAAGTTGCATATATGTGTTGAAATTTGCAAGAACCTGGGCCATCCCTTCCTCAAAGTCCTGCAAGAAATCATCTCTGGGGCTCATAGGTGGTGTTTGAGAAGGCCCTAATCCATTTTCTGGTTCATCATCATTTTGAAAAAATGGTGTGCTTTCCTTTATTCTGGGTCAGAATCATGTCCTTCCACCTATTCTAGTTTAGAATTGCATTCTTCCTTGAGTTCTGATTCAAAATTACATTCTTCCCCCTGTTAAGGTTCAGAATTGCATTCTTCCTCTAGTTTTGATTCAGAATTACATTCTTCCCCCTGTTCAGGTTCAAAATTGCATTCTTCCTTTGGTTTTGGTTCAGAGTCCTATACAGTAATTAGACTAGATGGCTTTACCGGGCGTTCAATGCTACCCTGAGGATCTACAAAATTTCTTTGAAGTGGGTCTAGCCTCGTAGAATGCCTGTGCTTATGAGGTTCTATTATTGTATGAGAAGCTCTTTTCCTTTTCGGAACAGGGTTCTGTTGTCTAATATCCAAGGTTGCAGAGTTTTGGACTACAGGGGTTGGCCTAATCTCTAGTGGCACTATAAAATTATCCCAAGTTAAATTTTGCTGAGCAAGACTGTGACTAACAATCAGTCTGATCGAACCATGATGACTCACTATAGTATCAGGATCTTTAACCCATCTTATTCTATCAACTGTATCATGCAATAATGAATTTAAGAAAAATGGCAAATTTACAGTAATCTTTTGCTTTAAAACAACTAAGAGTTTAAGTTGCCATGGTTTTACCACATCCCTTCGACCATCGTAGGTAATGTACTCCTGGATGACACTTGCCAATTTGCACCATGGTTCTCCCAGAGAGGACAATTGAATGCCCTTGCCTTTTCAAGTTAGTTCTTCACCTACATCATTGAAAATCTCCACCACGTCATGTAACATTATGTGATTTTTAGGCCATGCTGCTCCTTCTGCCAGCAGCTCGGAAACTTCAGTTATCACAACCTCCAATACTGTTATTCTTATAGCTTTTACTCTAGACTTCCCATTCTATAAGTGCTGTAAAACTTCGAGAGCGATATCACTGCTAGGGGCCTGAAGCCTGGTGAAATATGACATCCATCTTACGCACACCAGAATTTCCCTGGCTCTGTTAGAAATTTCCAACACTAAGGGTTCTTGGTGAACTAATTTTCCACCCATAATGCTCAAATTCTTCCAATATTTGCCCTATAGTTTCAAAGATTAACACAACAGAAAAAACGCAACAGAGAACAACAACTGCTTTGGTGAAATAGAATAGGAAGTAGATGTAACAACTAAATGTTGAAAATAGCAACAATAAATGATAAATATAGAAGTGCTAAAAATATCATTGCTATAAATAGAATTTTGGGATACATTCCAATTTTAGTTAGTCCTTGAACTAAAATTGAGAATTAAAATTCGAATTTGATATTAGCAGTTGTTTGAAAAAATAATTAATTAATTCAGCTTGAGTTAATTAGTTGGAGAAAATCAAACATGAAGTTTATGTGAAGACATGCAGCACTTTTCCATTTGATTGAGGAAGTTATCCCTTAGTTAAAGTGATCAAGGTGAGTTGTACTTCGAGTTGTAATTAGTTAGCTTAGTTAACTGAGTCAAGTCCAGTTACATTAGTTCCAATAGTTTGTGGAACTAATTGTGAGTTCGGTTAGTTAATGCATGCATGCATGTAACTATTGTACTTCAGATAATTGAATATTCTCTCATAAATAACTCATGCATGTTAGATCAGTCAAAGACCCAGTTGAGATCAGATGATGGGACAATGTACTATCAGTTGCAGGAATATTCCATTGAGGATATCTCTTGAATGTAGAAGGAATTCATTCCTTGAGGATTGTGTAGTTATTTCTGAGTTTGGTGAGTTGTGTGAGAGGGAATTCACACAGGTCGCAACCAGAGGACCCAGGAGAAACTACGCAAGGAAATAGGAGGCTTGGAGGACTGAGGGAAGGAATATGTTGTGTTTATTCAGTCTATGAGCAGCATTGAGGGATTGTACTAAGAGCTGGATAGCTTGTGAGCTAAAGCTTTGCGTAATCTAGAGATATTTCCACTTGTATGATAATAGAGATATTGGGGTTTTTAGCTAAGGCTTTCCCCAGAGTATTCTTCTGTGTTCATGTGTGATTGATTTCTCACTCTCTATTATATGTGTTCTATTTGATCTTTCTCAAAATCGATTAAGCTTCTGTAAGTTTGTTTGTAGAAGTAGATCAAGTATTTTGATTTAGTATATTGCATTATCAGGAGATCTACAGTGAGAAATTCTACATGGTATCAGAGCAAAGGTGATCAAAGCAAAGAACAATATATAAGGAAGGGAGAAGTTTGAAATTTGAAGTTCCTGATTATAGAAATTGAATTCTTATCGCATCTCAAATTTCACCAATGGTGTTCAACGGTTTGAGACTCGAGTATGCCTTGGATGGCAGCTCAAATTATATAGATTTGAAGGATCCATGGTAGTGGTATTAGAGGACAACGGTTTGAAGGACTTCATTGATCGAGAAGTCCCCAAGCCAGTAGCTGCTAATGCCTAAGAATTGGCAGAATGGAAGAAATGTGTGGATAGAGTGAGGAGGATTCTTCAGGAGGGATTTCGAGACCATATAGTCTTGAGTCTCCATGGGAAGGAGACACTGTTTTCAATGTGGAAAACATTGAAGGGTCTATATCAGAACAACAGCGATCAGAGGAGGCTGGCACTGAAAGACAAGCTTCGAAAAATGAAGTGTGAAAAGGGTGACACATATCTGAACAAGCTCACCACCTACAAGGATGAGCTTGGAAGTGTAGAAATCACAATAGTCGATGATGACATGGTGAGTCTTGCTCTCCTTGGTATTTCTAAGAGTTGGCATAGCTACCAAGACTCAGTAAATGGAAGAGAGAAACTCCAAAATTGGGAATGACTTTGGTTGGATCTGATGCAGGAGGAGATAAGGAGAAGCACCAGAGATGGATCTTCATCAAAGCAAGATGATGAAGAAAATCTAGCCTTAGCAAGTAAGGCGAGGAAAGGGAAGGGGAAGGCTTCCCATTCCAAATCAAGTTCTTCCCATGGTGGGAAGAAGATTGACAAATTGAAAGTGTGATGCTTTCATTGTCATGAGGTGGGCCATTATGCTATGAATTGTCCACAGAAGAAATCCAAGAAGGGATCCTCAAAGGGATTAGATGATAAGGCACTATCCTCACAGTTCAAATTGGATCTCACCCTCATCGCATGCATGGTTTCATCAATGGTGGGTTGTGTTTGGTAGCTGGACAGTGGAGCCTCATTCCACATGACCGACGAAAAGAGTATATTTAGTACCTTGGAGGAGAAGGACCTCCAAATGCGCATAGAGATGGGTGATGATGGAAAGTATTGTGTTTTAGGTGAAGGTACGGTCATGTTTCAGAGGGAGCATGGAGCTCTTCTCACCCTAACTGATGTAAATTATGTGCGTGGTCTAAAGATGAACCTTGTGTCTGTCGCTATGCTCGAAGACAAAGGCTATATGTAGTCTTTAGTAAAGGGAAGGCATTACTGAGGCATATCAACATTGGATAGACCAAGAGGATTGGGATTTGAGTAAAGAATATCTACAAGCTGGAGGTAGACAACTGTGTTGCATTGAGATCCAAAGAAGAGTTGGTGCAAAGCCAAGATGTTGGCGAGCTACGACATAGAAGATTGGGCCACTTGCACCACGAGGCCTTGAAGATCATGCAAAAAATTTCTACCGGACTTCCCAAGGGAAATTAGAGCAAGTGGATACATGCAAAGGTTGTAACTTAGGTAAGTATGCAAAATATTCCTTTCAAGCTCGAGACAGTAGAACTATAGAAATCCTAGAGCGAGTTCATACAGATGTGTGTGTGCCATTCTCTATAGCCTCCATTGCTAAAAGAAGGTACTATGTTATTTTTATTGATGATTTTTCTTGTAGATGTTGGATCTACTTCATGCAGAAGAAGGATCAAGCCTTCTCAAGGTTTTGTGAGTTCAAAGCCTTGGTTGAGAAAGAATCTGGAAATAAAATAAGGGCCTTGCGAAGCGACAATGGTGGAGAGTATGTCTCTTAACAGTTTAAGGACTTCTATGCAGTAGAAGGAATTAAACGAGATTTGACGGAACCCCATAAACCACAATAGAATGGGGTGGCCGAAAGTAAGAACAGATTGATTGTGGGAGCAGCTTGGGCGATGCTGCATGACCAAAGCCTACCACTTCATTTGTGGGCTGAGGCATGCAATACAACAATATACTTGCAAAATAGAAGCCTGCATCATATACTGGGGATGAAGAGACTAATGGAGGCCTTCTCTAGGAAGAGACTAGATGTGAGTCTGTTACACAAAAATATCGTCACCTTGATTATCTGCAGTCGGTGTAGGTCTATCACCACGTATACCAGCTTCCTAAGAAAGTCTCAAACCTCAGCTCTTCAAAACAAGCTTTATAAATGAGAGAAAGACATCAAAAAAGTAATGTAACTCTGGTATAGCACTTTCTCTCACTTTTTTCTGCGGGCCCGCACCCTCTGTTCAGGATATCTGTGTATTTATATGCTCTGTATGTAAAGGGGAGGGTGTGTACCCCTGTAAAAGTCAAAAGGCGCAATCTTTATCTTAAAAAACTCATCTTGGGTTAATTCTAGAGTTTTCTAGAAGCATTTGTTACGTGGATTCTTCACTCCAAGTGGTTCATGCATCCCATGAGAGGAGGAACTAATCCCTTGCTGAGAGGAGCTATCCCTTTGAAGGAGGACTCTATCCCTTTGAAGGAGGAGCTAGCAACTGATCTCCATTGCACTATAAATTGAGGCATTGGGTCAGTGGTTGGGGAGGTTAGAAGCTGAACTTTTGAGGGTAAATGCTAGTGAAATCAAGACTTTCTATTTGAGCTTAAGAGGAGAGATTACATACCTTTTTGGCTTCATTAGGGAGTGAGTGAAGCTTTTCAAAGTAGAGGAGACTTCTTGTTGGACCCTGGAAGGAGCTTGTACAGCGTCAAGGCCAAGGTTGTAAGGTTCTTTTCTTTTGAATTAATACAATCAAGCTCATTTTTCTCAACAAGTATCTTATGCTATTTGTTTCATGGACTCCTTGACTTTCATGTTAAATATGTTTTATAATATTGGATATTCAGGTTCTATTTAATCGTTTGCCTTGTTTGTGCTTGCAAGTTTGCGACGAAGGAACTTACTTGGATCAAAGGAGCGAAGGCATCTCCAAACTTGCGTTGGACATGAGGTAGGCCCTTAAACACATTTGTTTGCCATTATTTATAAAGCGCATTTAGAGAAAGATAGTGTCTGGTTGGTTTGTTTGTCATTAGGTCTTCATTAGATTCTAGGAAGGTCTGTCTTGTCCGCAAGATCGACTCATTCCTCGTGACAAAATGGCGACTCCACTAGGGACTTGATTGTTTTCCTCGTTTTTCTTTGACTTGAGAAACTTGCCTTTTTGTTTCTGTTTTTTGGCTTGTTGTGTGTGGCTTTGTGAAGACTTAGTGGATTTAGCTTTGTTTTTTATTTTTCATTACTTTGGTCGAAGTCCACAGTCTGCACGTGTATCACAGTGTGTACCCCTACGCACGTTTACTTTGTGCACAGAGCATACCCGCACCTGGGTAAACTCTGCACCTGCGTACCCTGCTAAATTTTTGAAAAATTTGACTTTTGCTCTTTCAGTTAGTTTTATTTTGTTTTTCTAGTGGTTATCCTCTGCCCATACCTGCATGTGACTGGTTGAAATCTTTCCTTGGTTTAATTTCATTAGCATTAGGGTTTTAGGTGAAATTCCTAGGAGTTTTGCTTGTTGGGTTTATTTTTCGATTTGGTTGTGTAGCGGCTCTGAGCTTAGAGGTTGTAGGGACTTCAGATCACCTTAGTGTCTACCAGTCTTCTTGAGAGTCTGACAATTTATGAAATCTCCCCTTGTTGAGAAATCCGCTTTGAGTTTTCTCTTTACAAAACTTCGAAAAGCTTGTGATTGAAAGTTTGGATTTTCATTTTTAAAAAGGAAAACAAAATTGGTTGTTCTTGACTTATTTGTGCTTTTGGACAAATTAGTACTTGGTTTGCTTGTGACCAAGTAAAACATCCTCAAAAATACTTTTTGTGAGCTTTTTACTTCAAATATAGTTTCTTAGTTTGTAGGTCTTAAGTTTGCTTTATTCAATAGTTTTATCAAAGATTTGCTTTAGTTATAGTTTTAAATGTTTTTTTTAACAAAAAATGAAAGGTCTCTTTTGAAAAAGTTTGTTCTTAGTAGCATTTGAGTTTTCGAATGAAAAGGGAAATTCTTGTGGAAAAATATTAGTTGTCTCGTTTTTGAGTGCATTGAAACAAATACTCTTCTTTTGATTTGATCGTTAAGAAAGATTTGTGTTTTTAAGTATTTGCATCTTCCAACTCTTTCCTAGCTAGAACTTCACTGAAGAGAAAAGATTAGTTAATCATCTTAAGTGCATTTTTGTAGTGATTTTGAGTTGAGTCTTTACACCACAAGTTTCATCTCCATCACCTCTTGACTTAATCAAAAACCACTAAAAATCACACTTAAAATAAAATCAATCTAGCAAATTTTTTGTTTCTAGGACTCTGATACACCAACATAGCTTAGGTTAGTGTCTTGGAGTAGGGAGTAATTAATTCTCCAAGATATTAAAACAAACAAGTAGCTTTATCTTGCGGTAGGAGAAATCCAATTGTTGCATCTATGCTCTGGGAAAGCTCCTCTTAAAGGAGAAGCACGAGATTGTGTCCAAACCAGTGTGGGAATCAATCCTTCCTCATTGGGAACAACGCCAGATATTCACGTATTACAAGCGGTAAACTTCGGATTAACCATTGTCGAGGAGCATGGGGTCACTTGTTGGTAAACCTCGGATTATGTTGAGGAGCCTTCAAGGGGATTGATCTTGCTACTCTGCCCTTGCGTGCATATCGGATCGTAGACTGTTCCCCCATGTATATTTGTTTCTGTTGGTAACCTTAGTGACCATATTCTCTAGGATTCTTCCTAAGGTGAAGGTGGCCGGAAGATCCCACTGTACCTGGAGCAGACGTCGGCTAGAGTCACTTGGATTTTCTGGGGGGTTCTCTTCACTCGAGATGGTTAAGTGGAGAAACTTGTGCCAGTCTATTCATTAAGCAGGTTGCCGGGGTAACTGTTCCAACCGCTATTTCT
>APFE030045240.1:215368-246173 GCA_000404065.3 Pinus taeda | reverse complement strand
TATGTGTGACTTTCCCCGTGTTGATTCTGAAACTGTGGCGGAAGAGCCCATTGCGGACGAATCCTTGTTTCTGATCAGCACTTTAGATCCGTAGTATGGAGATATCATCACTTATCTCCAAACACAAACCTTTCTGCTCGATCTTTCACGATCCGACCGTCGAAAAGTCTGATTCCAATCCCAGCAATTCAAAATTATTTGTGATACTCTTTATCTTCTGGGGGCAGACTCTATTTTTCAACATTGTTTGACTCATGAGGAAGCCAAAAGGGTCTTAAATGACTGTCACTCTGGAGCATGTGGCGGTCATATGTCTGGGTATGCCACTGCCCAAAAGATATTGTGCGCTGGCTATTTATGGCCTTCTTTGTTTAAAGATTGTATTACTGCGGTCCGAAAATTCCACAATTGTCAAATTTTTGATTGAAAGATGCGTGCTCCACCTGCTCCTCTTCACCCTATAATTGCCGTTGGTCCTTTTTCCAAATGGGGTATCGATTATATTACATGTAACCCTCACTTGGCCGGGGGGCATGCGTACATTATCCTCGCGGTAGGTTATTTTACTAAGTGGGCGAGGCGATGCCTACATTTGAGGCAGACGGAAAAACAACTGCAATTTTCGTATTCAATCATATAATTGCTAGGTTTGGTGTTCCACAAGCGATTGTCACTGACCATGGGCGTCATTTTCGAAACGTTATGATGACAAAACTTACAGACTAGCTTGGCTTGCGTCATGACAGTTCAACTCCTTATTATCCACAAGCTAATGGTCTGGTTGAAGCCATCAACAAATTCTTAGTCATCATGATCGGACGAATCATCGAGATTCATCTGTCGAACTGGCACAACATGTTATTCTCAGCACTGTGGGCATACCGAACCTCAGTCAAAACATCAACAGGGTTCACTCCTTTCCAACTAGTTTATGGTTTGGAAGTTGTGTTACCTATTGAATGCGAAATCCTGTCATTGTGAATGGCCATCGAATTACTTCCAGCTACTTCTGAAGAGGAAAGGTGTTTATTATACTTAGCTCAGCTAGATGAGAATCGCCGTGATGCTGCATTAGCGATCGAATCTCATGCTAAACGTATTAAGGCTCAGTATGATCGAAAAGTAACCCCTCGAATTTTTTTGGAAGGAGATTTAGTCCTTTTGTACGATTAAGCAAATGATAAATTGGGCATTGGAAAATTCATGCCTATGTGGCATGGTCCCTTTGTTGTCAAGCGAAAGCTAGCAAAAGGGGCCTATGAGTTGGTAGACTTTGACGGGGTCTCTTTAGGTAAACCCATAAATGGTCTTTACCTGAAAAGATATTATTCTTAAACCGAGTGTGGAGATTTTCAGTTAGGTTAGTTTTTCTTCTAGCTGGTGTGTTTTAGATTAAAGTGTGCTTAGCTTAGAGATTGAGTTTTTTGTCATTATTCCTTCTTATCTTGGTTTTACGTTTGATGTCGCAGATGTCGATGCCTCTTCAAATATATATTGGTTACGCTGATGGTGCTTGTCGTAGTACACAGAATATTTCTTCTGCAGCTTGGGTTATCTATTTGCCCTCTGACGAGTTGGTATCTATGCATGGGGTAAGCCTCGGTCAAACAAAAAACAACATTGTAGAGTATAGTGTAGTGGTGGAATTATTATCTGAATCTATTTCATTTGGGATTCGGAGTTTGATAGTCAGGTTAGATTTTGAACTCGTTGTATTATAGCTTAATAGAGTATATGCCATTAAAAATCCAGTTTTATTAAGATTATTTTTGAGAGTGCGTCTCTTGGAACGTGAATTTGATTATATTGAATATCAGCATATTCCAAGATCTTTAAATACATTAGCAGATGCAATTGCTTCTCAAGTGTTAAGTAGACATGTGGGATAATCATACAAGTAAATTTAAAAACATTCCATAACATATGTAACAAGACAAGCCAGTAATAACGATATCATATATATATAGGAGTGTGTCAAAAAATACATCGTCTTCGATCATAGGTTGAAAAACACCTTATGATCGGCAAAAATGATAGGTACAAAAAACAAAATGTCACATGTGACTACATAAGCGATCATCCCATCACTAGTGATGATCTCGATACTAAACCATTGCACGGCCACCTTACAAAGGAACCTCCTAAAAGGTCCGGGGACTCCAATCACATAGCGCTGAAGCTGACGAGGGATGTCATCTATGCTAGTCTCGGGAATGTCCCCGGTCAAGTGCTCTAGGTGACTCTCCAACTCGGCCAAGGTCTCTGCTGATTCGTCCTATGGGGCTGGAGCTGGCACAATTGGTTGCTTTCTCTCGAAAGGCCGGAGAGCGGCTGGTCACTGTGGACCCACATCTGCATTTTAAAAAAAAATTATTACTATCAGTTTTGAGACAATATAAAATAATAAAAAATTAACATTAGGAAAGTGTTGAAAATGATTACCTGAGTCATCCCACTACTCTCCTGGAGGAAGAGCCATGTCTGGGTCTCAACAAAAGTCAATCCCAGCATAAGGAAAGTCCTGGATAGAGAAAACCTGGTGCTCCAACCATTGGAAAAACTCAGGTTTGAACCAGATGACCTTGGTCCCCTCGTCAGGATGATGGGCCATGACTGCGACCCATCGCATCAGTCTGGGCTCTCGGGGATGCCCAACTCCAACTGTAAGGTGCTGCGGGATGAGCATAGGAGTCCTCTCCAGGCCAAAGCTCACGACTAAAGCTCCATAACCAAAAGTCTTCAGTTGTCCGTTCTTGGCCCTTCACATTGGCCAACACAGCATCGCACCAGTTGAAGATGGTGCTCTGAAAGCAATCGACTGCCATACGTATCTGGGATCTGGTGGCAATGTGTAACGCGGCAACCCCGCAAAGTCGAGTAACAGTGAATGCAATCACCTTGAGCTAAGGAAAGGATATGGTCTTTATGTCTATCCCTTTGTCTCTAGACTGGCTGTTGCAGTACTCTAATCGGAGACTATCGATGGACTAGCCACCCGCCCTAGCCCCGAACAGGGTTAAGTCAATGCGTCTCTTAGGCAAACCAGTCAAAAAGTATATATCCGCCGGCTCAATCTCGAGCTAGTGGCCACCAATGAAGAAACATTGGTCCTGGACGTTCCACCTATCAACCATCAACTGCAAAAAATCCACTTGAGCCCTCATGCCAGGAATGGCCCAGTATTTGTATAGTCCACACGCCCTCAAAGCATCAAGCGAAGGTTGATGATTCCATGTGACAGCATCCACATCCTCGTGCTCTCGTTCGCGCCAATCTAGCATGGTGTACAACCTACATCAAACCAAAAGATCAATTAGAATGCTAGAATTGTTTTTCTTTGTTCTATTTTTGAGAGTTTTTGGGTTAAAAACCCTCATGGCGGGGCCCGCACCCTTCCTGTTGGACACAGTGCGTGGGACCGCACTTTTTCCACTTGGAAGGTGCGGACCCCGAGATTTTTCCCAATGGAGAAAAAGTCGGGGTCCGCAGGTTCGCAGTGGTGAGCCTGCGTACCCCAAGCGTGGGTTTTTCGCCCAAAAACCCTCCTAAAAAATGAAATAGAAGACCAAATTGAAAAACTAAACAGTTGAAAAACAAGAGGAGGATGATGTGGATTACCTGGTGAAGACGGCGTCCGATTCCGACAGTTGGATTTTCCGCAATCCTCTCAGGAAGTTTTCAGAGCAAAAGCACTATTTCCTGACCCAAATCACAAATGGTAAAAATGAATGGTAAAACCCCCTTTTTATAAGTTTTTTGAATAAATAAATTTCAAATTTGTTTATGTTTCACTTTAAAAAGGTATTATTACGACATTTTTATCTCTTTCAAGCAGGTATGAGTAATGTTTGTGTTTTTGTGCAAGATAACAGGATTATTCAGGCGAAATCTATCATTTTCAACCACAGTCACCTTTTAAGCCCTTTTCTGACTCCTAAAACATGAAAATATTGCCGAGTTTTTCTTTTAAACTTGTTAAAATGGAATTAAAAGATGGTCGATTTACAGCTCTTTTTCGACCGTAAAAACATAAAAATATCGCCGGATTTTTGTCGTTTCAAATTCGATATTGGTTATAAAACGATGTGTCCTTCGTCACTTTTTTACTTTTTTCGGATCAAAGGCACTAATAACGAAAAGTACTCCTTGGTCGTAAAAGATCAAGCGGTTCTCTCAAGTATTATTTTATACTTTTTTGGGCCTGGGAGACACAAATTTACGAAAACGTCAAACCTTGGAGTCTTCTTTAGTTTTTTCAGACTCTCTAAAAATGAAAAACGTCGAGTTTCTCCTAACTGGACTCATTAAAATTCGATAGTAAAGGACCTGTTCTATTACAAATAGGAACGAACCACTCCTTCTTAGGGTTCGCATTTAAACTAAGTTGGACTCACCCGAAGGGTGAGCTTATAATCAAGCATATGTTATCCTCCTCAAGCTTGTAAAAAATAAAGAGGTACTTGCCAGAAATGGTGGGGGAAAAGAGAGAAAAGTGAGTCTGTTTGTCATACTTTATAAACCACTCTTGAACACGACACTATCGTTCACCTGGGTTGGGAAATCCTTTACCTAACAGTTGATCAAACCATATTGAAAGTCTTCAGCCGGTTTCTGGGTATTAACTTTGGGTCAATCATCACCAAACCATCTGTCGTGTTGTTGTGTGTTCGAGAGCTCAGTGCAAATAAGCCATTCATCTGCAAAATGTCTGTCATCCATCTTGACCATCCCTGAGTCAGTCCTTGCAACTAAATTTCTTCAATTTGATCTATGATTTTGTGTTGTGGGCTTGCCTGCGACGGATCGCTTTCTATCGACTTCAGCTCCTTATCTAGAAAGATGATCTAGGAATCGTTAGTACCTTGAAATCTGCATGCCTCAATGGCAGGTTTCTCGCCTTTGGCGACAGTTTACATCATTGACTTTCGATCAAAGGATTCCGTGACAATGTTCGACATCAACACATCTTATCACATTTCATGGATTGTGCTGATTACTTTGAGAACCATTGTCATTATTGGTGTTTTCTCTCACGCTTGTTAACAGTTTACATCATTGACTGGTAATCAAGCGGTTTCTACCATGTTCGACTTCGACACATTCAATCGCATGGATAGAATCGTACTGTTTCGGGACGTAGAAATGAAGACCCTGGATCTATTTTCCACCATCCAGGTTGCGAGGAATTTTGTATTCATTATATTATGGACTATTCATAAACAGATGGCTACGTCCATACTGTGTCCACATGTGTCTGTACTTATGATGTGGTATGAGATCATTCCTATATCAGAGCAGTAGTTAGTCTTCTAGTCAGTTTTCAGTCTCTTAGTCAGTTTTTATCTGTGTATGGGAATGCCTACCTCGGCGATGATATGATCTCATATATATATTTTTCATTGAATGTTTTTTACAGGTTCCAACCGGGCTCTCCGCAAGATGATCCTCAAAATGATAAAGCACTTCACTCTTCCTATATGATAAATGAAAAAATCCTCATATACTACAGACTTCACACTTTAGGGGGCAATCTGTTACACAAAAATATCATCACCTTGATTATCTGTAGTCGGTGTAGGTCTATCACCACCTATACCATCTTCCTAAGCAAGTCTCAAACCTCAACTCTTCAAAACAAGCTTTAGAAATGAGAGAAAGACATCAAAAAAGCAATGTAACTCTGGTTCTGCACTTTCTCTCACTTTTGCCTGTGGGCCCGCACCCTCTGTTCAGGATATCTGCGTACTTATACACTCTATATGTAAAGGGGAGGGTGCGTACCCCTGTAAAAGTCAAAAGGCGCAATCTTTATCTTAGAAAACTTATCTTGGGTTAATTCTAGAGTTTTCTAGAAGCATTTGTTACGTGGATTGTTCGCTCCAAAGTGGTTCATGCATCCCATAAGAGGAGGAGCTAATCCCTTGTTAGCAGGAGCTATCCCTTTGAAGGAGGATTCTATCCCTTTGAAGGAGGACCTGGTAACTGACCTCCATTGCACTATAAATTGAGACATTGGGTTAGTGGCTAGGGAGGTTAGAAGTTGAACTTTTGAGGGTAAATGTTAGTGAAATCAAGACTTCCTATTTGAGCTTAAAAGGAGAGATCACATACCTTTTTGGCATTGGGAAGTGAGTGAAGCTTGTCAAAGTAGAGGAGACTTCTTGTTGGACCCTGGGAGGAGATTGTACAACGTCAAGGCAAAGGTTGTAAAGTTATTCTCCTTTTGAATTAATACAATCAAGCTCATTTTTCTCAACAAGTATCTCATGTTATTTGTTTCATGGACTCCTTGACGTTCATGTTAAATATGTTTTATAATACTGGTTATTCAGGTGCTATTTAATCGTTTGCCTTGTTTGTGTTTGCAGGTTTGTGACAAAGGAACTTACTTGGATCAAAGGAGCGAGGGCATCTCCAAACTTGCGTTGGACATGAGGTAGGCCTTAAACACATTTGTTTGCCATTATTTATAAAGCGCATTTAGAGAAAGATAGTGTCTGGTTGGTTTGTTTGTCATTAGGTCTTCATTAGATTCTAGGAAGGTCTGTCTTGTCCGCAAGATCGACTCATTCCGCGTGACAGAGTCACTTCAAGATCTTTGGATCATTGGTTTGTTGCCATGTGACCAAAGATGCCCAAAATAATCTAGATCCAAAAACTGAGTTGGGGATACTTGTGGGGTACAATGATAAACCCCACAACTATCGAGTGTTCTTGCCTACCAATCAGAGGATAATGGTACTCAGAGATCTGAATTTCGACGAGCAGAAGCCCATGCGAGTGTTGGGCCGTGAATACGGCCACTTTTTAAACACTTATTTCATCCATTTTTACTCTTCTTTATCATGTCATTTATTATAATTTATTATATAAATCCATTTTATAATGATTTATGCTCTTATGGATGAATATTATTTATTCTTCTTTATTTATAATAAATTGATGATTATGCATGATTTTATAAATGATAGTTTTAATAAATTGGTTGTAACATTATTCATCATTTTTGGCCTCCAATACAATTTCTAGATTGAAGATTTGATCATTAAATATTCCAAATCAGAAATTCGCTGGAATAATAAGTGATAGTTTTGCGGTTGCGATTCTTGGCAAATGAAGAAGAATCTGGAAAATATGAAACATGGGTTTTGTCCAGAATAGACCAAACTAACTTAATTGAAGAATGGTTTGCCCAAATTCGACTTGTATTAAGAGAAATGCATGGTTATTTGAGCACGATTTTCTTAGATTTACTGTGTGGCCGTTTTTCTCATTTTTTTGTTCCTCTTAAAGAACAACACTTTTCACATGCATTTTTTCATTGCTCCCTACACAGAACACCACTTTTTTTTAGTGTTTTTGTTGTTCATTCAAAGAAACAACACTTTGGGAGTATTTTTGAGAGCAACCCTTCCTTCCTCTTATGGGATTATTCCTAATTCGTCTAAATCACATTTTACTGATTCCCTTTCATGGCATGAAGTACACTACTTTTATGAGGACAAGAATTATGGATTTTTTTGAAGTAAGTTAATATCATTCACGTTGTGATCTTTAATAGGACAGTTCCTTGATGATAGATTCTTTTCAAAACGGACACAATTATTTATATACTACTTTATTGCATTGTTTTATATTGAACATGATCTTGATTGATCATCTTAATACCATGCTGGTTCGACCCTTCCTGGTTATAATTTTCTCTGTCTGTAATAAATAATATTATGGGTATATTTTTTTCTATTGACATGTTCAACTTCTTCCACCATCCCTACTCTTAAGGAGTAATGAGCCTCCATCTTTTTATCATAAAAATGTGTAATAATAACAAAATTTTGTTCGCAGATGGAGGATAGGGGGTCTCATTACGAGCCAACCTACCATCTTCATAAGGTTGTAACAAAGTGACATTCCCATTATGGCCACCATACCAGGGTTATGATCCATTGGATAGCCAAATTATCGTTGGAACAGGAGGTCTCATCACGAGCCAGCCTGATCACTTTTGCTACATCCCAGTGAATGGCAGTGTCGTTATCTGGTTACCACGCCAACACACTGATCTCTTCTGTAGAACAACATTGTAACTCTCCATTTATAAATTGAGGATCCTAGCTCATATGGGTTAAAGAGCAACCTTGATGAGGCTATGGACACCTGCTAGTAGTAGAGGCTCTGTTTATGGTATTGAAGTTATATCTTATTGTTAATTATTACTATAATACCCTTTTCTTATTCTTTCTTTTTACCAGAGAAGTTATTTCCTTAATTTTTTTTCCCTATTTTAAACCTTTATGCATGAGAAATTGTTTTATGATCAATCACATCATTTTCAACTAGAATACCGTCAGTAAAGCATCTTTTTGGCATATTGTTGTTCTTTTCTTTTTTCGCATAACTTATCATCAATCCAAAGCATCTTATCTCTTATTCATAACTATCTTTACACACTCTACTCTCATTATAACGAGAACTCTCACTGTCCTATCATTGATATGTGTACTCTGCTTCATTTATTGTTGTATTGTTCATTCCCTTGCCTTGCTGTCAGCACAACACCTTTCATATGATTTATGGTCATGGAATCCATTTTCCCATTGGAGGGGGGAATGTATGCATTATGGGATAGCATGCGATATGATTACTACCCTCTGTCATAACTTATTGATTTAACAAAATATTAGTATTATACAAAAGTTTTTCTGATTGAAATTTTTGCATGCATCTTAATATGTTGCTATTCATTCAAGCACATTGTATGCAAAATAGTGATTTGTTTACAAGAGAACAACAAGTATGGGCAGAACTCTATTCGTAGCATGACCACACTATTGCAACTAATATAAGATGCTTGAGTAATTCGTGATTGTGAACAATTCTTCAAACATAATGTGCTTTTCTAGATTCCACTTTTTGCCTCACTTTCAACATCCACTCTGTCTACATCAGCTTCAACAAATGTCAGTCCATATATGTCATTCTGGAGGTAAAGCTTGAGGTAAAATAGCATAATTTTCTGATTTATTACGATTTAGGATAATTCCATGAAATCCATTCAACATTATTTATCATCCTTCCTTCCACATCTTTACCACTTCCCATTTTTTTTTGCGACATATCATCTTTCAGTTTGGGGGAGTGTTTCTTTCATTCATTTCTTTCTTATAACCATGTCCTTAATATTCTTTATCATTCATTGCTATTCTTATTCATTCTCAACACTTCCTTTATTCCATGTTGTTTTACACCAAGCATTGAATTCGCGAGATGGTAACAACCACCTCAATTTTTTTCTAACATCGCATGAGGGAATGCTAATTTTTCAGAGAGGGGAGGAATTGCTACACATAATGGATGTTTTCTACTATATTTCTCATATAAGGCATACAATTTCAGTGCAGAAATTGATTTCCAGATATTTTTAAAACTATGAACTCAATTCTTATGATTTCTAGAAAACACAGACATATTATTAAAATACAAACCTAGATAATTTCATATTAAATTAGTTCATAATATTTTGGAAATCATGCACTATCACCTACAACCATTTTGTTTATATCTCATGATCCGTGTATCAAAACGATCTAATTTTTGGATCTTAGAAGCATTAATATAGTAGAAATTTACTTGCAACATTTCAACCAAATTTGGTTTGTAGTTTTTGAGAAAATGGTTAATGAAGGTTGTTGTTACTGATATCATATTTTGCTGCAACTTCATATACACATAACTTGAATGTCAATGTAAAAAATTTTATGCCTTCATCAAGATTGCTACAATTGAATATTTATTAACTAAGGAATAATTCATTCATTCTATCCATTTCATGAGCTAAGATGAACAAACTTTTTATTGTTTGGTTAACACATGGGTTTTGCCTTTGGGTTGCATGAGGACATGCAATATATTCGGTGTGGGGGTATGTTGGGCCGTGAATACGACCACTTTTTAAACACTTATTTCATCCATTTTTACTCTTCTTTATCATGTCATTTATTATAATTTATTATATAAATCCATTTTATAATGATTTATGCTCTTATGGATGAATATTATTTATTCTCCTTTATTTATAATAGATTGACGATTATGCATGATTTTATCAATGATAGTTTTAATAAATTGGTTGTAACATTATTCATCATTTTTAGCCTCCAATACAATTTCTAGATTGAAGATTTGATCATTAAATATTCCAACTCAGAAATTCGTTGTAATAAGAAGTGACAGTTTTGTGGTTGATATTCTTGGCAAATGAAGAAGAATCTGGAAAATCTGGAACATGGGTTTTGTCCAAAATGGACCAACTTAACTTTATGGAATAACGGTTTGCCCAAATTCGGCTTGTATTGAGATAAACGCATGGTTCTTTGAGCACGATTTTCTTAGATTTACTGTGTGGCCATTTTTCAAATCTCAGCTGCAAAGCCAAATTCGCCTTGTTCTTGTTGAAAGATAGACGGAACTGTATTTTCTTGTTGATCAATTGGTTAGAAACAATCTAATTTTGTAATAGGAATCATGTTGTAATCATCTCTGTTGTAACTGCTCTCTGATCTCTCTCTATTTAAATGAAAACAAAGATGAGAGAGGAGGGGGGAGAATTCAGGATTCAGAATTGGAAATTCAAGAATGATGATGAGATAGGATAGAATAGGAGGAAAAGGAGATTGTGGCATTACCATTGTAATTCTCAAAGCTTCAGCTATTGTAATGATTTCACAGTTTGATGATTAATATATGATTTGGGAGTTGTTGTTCATTCTTCTCATTTGAAGTAGCCCAGCAGCATCTGCTGGTGGCTAAGGGCCCAGCCACTGGTGGATTACGTTGCTGTTGTATATTATATCTTTTCAATTTCCGCCGTGTGATGGTTTGATTTAATTCTTATTTCTTTGAATCGTATTTCCTTACAGTTTCATGTTTTTGCAGCGAGCTGTTATAATATTTTATGAAATTGTTTTATTGCACAAGTTGATATTGAATCGTGTGGCTGTTCTTTTCCATCATAACAGAGATTATTATTCTTCTCAATGTATATTGTTATGTTGTTCATTTCAAATGTAAAGTTTCACTGTTCATTTCAGACTTTGATATTCATTATAGATTGTTGGTTATTCGATTCCTTTAATTACAGTTTGCTATCAATTTATTTTGTTGTTCATTTCTGTTGGTTAATTGCAAGAGTTTGCTTTTAAAGAGTTTTCCTAATTTACTTTCAATAGCAGCTTTAGTTCAATTTCTATTTCCTTTTAATTGTTTTAAAGTGGGGCTATCAACTGTAGAGAACATTGGTTACTACTTCCTCGTTCTCAGATTGATTGTCTTGTTCTAGTTTGATTTCAATTGTATCAATCTCTAGAGGACTGCGTTATTGCTATTGTATCCTCGATTGATGTTTGTTGAGTGAATAGTTGGATTTTTGAGCATTTGAGTTTATGTTGTTGTAGTTAGATTTCTTTTCAAGCATTTATTTACTTTTGGATTTGAAGCACTATACTGCAAAACATTACTTTTGAGTAAATAGCCACCTCAAATTGAGTACACTCTTGAAATAAAAAGTCATCCTTGGGTTGATAATTAATGTGAAGGTAATTAGGAGTTAAAAAGACACATTTTTATCACTCAAAAATGAACATCTCTTGAGAGAGAGCTTAAGTTGCATGTAGAGGAGGAACTTTTGGTTCCTAAGGAGGAGGAGCCTCAGACTAATGCAGAGTAGCTGCATGCAAAGGATCTAGGAGTGGAGACATCCACTCATGTAGAGTCTTTGAAAGATGGGTGGAAACGCTCAAGGGAAAATGACAGATTGGTGATGGATGTGAAAGAGAAAGTGGGACAACCATCCTCTCATAGTAGACAGAGGAGATCACCCGAGCAGTACACTAGTTACATGACCTTAGTTGGGGAGTGTGTAGAGACCGAACCTTCTTCCTTTGAGGAAGAAGTGCAGTAGCTAGTCTGGGTTGATGCTATGGTGGAGGAGTATGACTCCATAGTTCAGAACATTGTTTGGGATGCTTTCCCAAGATCAGAGGAAAAGTCAGTGGTGAGTTTTCGATGGCTTTACAAGATAAAGCAAGTAGTTGATGGCAATGTGGAGAAACATAAGGCAAGGTTTGTTTCCCGTGGTTTCTCATAGGTTGAGGGGATTGACTATGATGAGACTTTTGCTCCTGTAGCAAGGTACTCATCTATCAGATCGATGTTGGCACTATTAGCATAGTTGTGTTGGAAAATCCATCAAATGGGTGTGAAGACTACATTCGTCAATGGAAATATTGAGGAAGAGGTGTACATAGAGCAGTCAGAAGGTTTTCAGACCTTTGATCGTGAGTCGCATGTGTGCCGACTCAAGAGAGCCTTGTATGGACTGAAGCAAGAACCTCGTGCTTGGTACACCAGGATCGGTAGATATTTCACGAGGTTAGGCTTCATAAAGAGTGAAGCAGATGCGAACCTTTACCACATCATGGTAGAAGGTAAGCCATTGATCATTATTCTTTATGTTGTTGATATGATATTGATAGGTGATGATCAGTTGATCAAGTCTTGCAAGGAGGACCTTGCAAGATAGTTCGAGAGGAAAGACATGGGTCTTATGCACTACTTTCTAGGCATAGAAGTGTGGCAGAAGGATGGGGAAGTGTTTGTATCTCAAGCCAAATATGCTAGTGAGATACCCAGGCCATTCCACATGGAGAAGTGCAAGCCCATGTAGACTCCTCTAGCAGGTAACTTGAGGAAGGAAGATGCTACTTCAGGTGAGGTAGTAGCTTCTATTGTTTATTGATAGCTTGTGGGTTCATTGATGTATTTAGTGAACACATGACCAGATTTGTGCTTTGCGGTGAACTAGCTGAGTCAAGCTATGGTTCAACCTACCAAGCTGTTTTGGAAGGCAACGAAGCATGTGCTAAGATACCTGGGAGGCACATCTCAGTATGGATTATGGTACAAACGAACAGCGGGATTAAAGCTTCAGGGCTTCACAGATGCAGATTGGGCAGGGAGTCCATCAGAATGGAAGAACACTTCAAGAAGAATTTTCAACCTTGGTTCAGCTGCAATTTCTTGGTACAGCAGAAAAAAGAGGTCAGTTGCACTTAGTTCAATAGAGGCTGAATACATGGCTTCTATTCAGGCATCATCAAAAGCCATTTCGATGTAGAAAATTCTAGTTGGATTGTTTGGTCAGAGGATGGATCCAACTATTATCTATTGCGATAATCAGAGTTGTATCAAACTCTTTGAGAATCTGTAATTTCATGACAGGTCCAAGCACATCGATATCCCTTATCATTATCTTCAAGACTGTGTGGTGAAGAGGATCATGTTGTTGCTGTATGTTTTGACTGAGGAGCAGGATGTAGATATTTTGACTAAGGCATTGTCAAAATGAAAATTTGAGTTCCACAGAGACAGGATTGGGGTGATAGATAATCCATTTCTTGTTGAGAAGGAGTTTTGAAAATAGCAACAAGAAATGCTAAATATAAAAGTGCTAAAAAAATTTATAAATAGCATTTCAAGATACATTCCAATTTTAGTTAGTCCCTAAACTAAAATTGAGAATTAAAATTCAAATTTGATCTTAGCAGTTGTTTGAAAAATAATTAATTAATTCATCTTGAGTTAATTAGTTGGATAAAATCAAACATGAAGTCTATGTGAAGACATGCAATAGTTTTCCCTTTGATTGAGGAAGTTATCCCTTAATTAAAGTGATCAGGGTGAGTTGTACTTTGAGATGTAATTAGTTAGCTCAGTTAACTGAGTCAAGTCCAGTTACATTAGTTCCAACAGTTTGTGTAAATGATTGCGAGTTCAGTTAGTTAATGCATGCATGCATGTAACTACTATAATTCAAATAATTGAATATTATCTCATAAATAGCTCATGCATGTCAATTCAGTCACAGACCCAGTTGAGATCAGATGATGGGATATTGTACTATCAGTTGCAGGAATATTCCATTGAGGATATCTCTTACATGCAGAAAGAATTCATTCCTTGAGGATTGCGCAGTTATTTTTGTGTTTGGTGAGTTGTGTGAGAAGGAATTCACACAGGTGGAAACTAGAGGACCCAGGAGAAATTGCACAAGGATATAGGAGGCTTGGAGGACTGAGGGAAGGCATATGTTGTGTCTATTCAGTCTATGAGCAGCATTAATGGATTGTACTAAGAGATGGATATCTTGTGAGCTAAAGCTTTATGTAATCCAATGATATTTCCACTTGTATGATAATACAAATATCGGGTTTTTTAGCTGAGTATTTCCCCAGAGTATTCTTTTGTGTTCATGTGTGATTGATTTCTCATTCTCTGTTATATGTGTTCTATTTGATCTTGCTCAAAATCGATTAAGCTTCTACAAGTTTTTTTGTAGAAGTAGACCAAGTATTTTGCTTTAGTATATTGCATTATCAAGTGATCTACAGTAAGAAATTCTACACTAAATTGCATAATGTTAAGTGGAATTTCCATGAGAAATAATAACATTAAGTCGAGGACTATCATACTGCCACATGCCGTTTGATCATGGGACATCATAGCAACATATCAAGTCCAATAAGAGAAATAAATACAACACATGCAAAGGTGTAACAGGAGTCCTCATGCTCCTTAAAATGAGAGGTCGCCTATGACCGAGTAGACAGAGAAAGGGTTGTTTTGACAACAAGGTAAGAGAGTGAATAGTACAACATTAAATGAAATAGAGTACGCATATCAATGATAGGATGACAAGAGGTATGGTTATAATGAGAGCGGAGTGTGTAAAGATAGTTATGAATAAGAGATAGGATGCTTTAGATTGATGATAAGTTATGTGAGAAAGAAAAAGACAACAATATGCCAAAAAGATGCTCTGCTGACTGTATTCTAGCCGAGAATGATACAATTGATCAAAAAACAATATCTCATGCATAAAGGAATCTCCTGCCCCCTCGAATTTCTTTTCTTCCCCCATGGGCAGTCGTAGGGGTTTGCAAGGCCAATATTGCAAAGATTCAACTAGATCGAGCCCTAACTCCTTATATCCCAACCTCGTTGGGGACATGCAAAGAAAAACAGAGAAAGAGCAGACCACTCTGACACCACTGATCTAGATTTAAACAAGAATGCAACAAATTATAGATATAACCATAAAAACAAATATGCAATAGAAAAAACAATTCATTTCACTAATATCGGATATTGAAATATGCTTACAAACAGAATGGAAATAAGACTAGCCCAGACGATGGTAGTTTATCTCTAAGAAAACCTGTGGCAACTACATGCCTCTCAACTATGTTACAATGGGGCTCAAAGGCCTATTTATTATTGAGAAACAATGGAAAACCCTAAACATCCAAAAATCTAACCCTAGGAGATGAAGCGCCAAACTATGCGCCCCGTTTAGGTAAATTGGTGCATCAACTTCCCGAGGTCATAACTTTGGAATATGATTTTCGTTTGATGCACACAATAACTCGTTAGAAATATCTATCTCAACACTACAACTTCTGAATGGCCAAAATCAATTTATTGCCCATGTTGGTCCCAATTTTCCCAAAAAACGTCGTTTAGGGCTTCAAAACGACTCCAAAAGTTCAGGACCCGAAAAACTACCAAAAATAGTAAATTGTGCTTCAAATAATGAAACTGAAAGAAACAATGGTAGGGGTCCAAATAGAATAGGCGGGTGGCCACCAATATCCTCTTGGATCAGGAATTCAAATGCGCCTTTCAAACAAATATAAGTTGAACTTTGGTTACTTCTTTGTGTGATTTGTAGTAATGAATGACATAATATACAAATATATATGTTGAGAAGCTAGTTTATATTTGGATATTGTATAAGACTCTTAAAGATACAATATATTCTAAATGGAATCCATCAAGATGTATCACTTTGACAAACATATTTCATTAAATTATCTTTTCATGTAAATTAATCAATATAACCATTATAATTGGCTGAATTAGTAAAATACACATCTCAAAATCACCTTCAATTACATAATGAATAGACATGCTAACCACTATTTAGACTTTAAAATATATTAAAATTAATCAAATTCTTAGTTACCATTCCAATTATGAATTGTTTCCATTATTTTCAACTAATAATAAAAATCATTAATTTCCAGTATCATTTGAATCGTATATAAACTTCATTGTAAAATTGTTAATATCTTGTTAACATAATAAATTTCTACTTTGCAATTTCATTTCTACATTTTTATTTATATTAATAGATTTTCTTTAACTTATATGATAAGGGGTTTATTCAATGTAGACATATACCTTTGCATTATAAAATTCCTCTATTTAGAGTTTACTCAATTCTTAACATGAGTTTTTCACAAAAACTCCCCCATAAGAATTTAGTTAAAACATAACAAAATTCATTTTTTATTAGAAAGTTTCTTTAAACACTTAGTAAAACGTTTAAATTAAGTTGCATTCAAGTTTTAAATTATTATTTATAAATTATTTGAATAAGAACAAGTTTAAAGAAAATCTTGTGCGTCTAACACTTTTCGTGCAACCCTACTCATTCCAAATAGAGTAGTTGTCGATGGTCAAACTTATTACCATTTGATTCCTAGTTTCTTTTATCTATTTTTTTAGGGTTTTTTTTATGATTTATTATTTTTGTTTGTATTTATAAATTTATATATTTTGAATATGCATTAAAATTATATAAGGAAAATAAGTTTTTTGGTTTTCTTAGTAGTGTGGATAAATACGAGAGAGAAAATGAGGATAAATATGTGAGAGAAAATATTATGATTTTATGAATATGTTTTAATGGTTTGATTTGGTTTATTGAATTTTAATGTGTTTGTGCATGTTTGGAATTAATTATTATTATTATTCGCTACAACATTTCTCTATATTGAGTTGTAAATCTCTTCACAACACAATATTCTTTAAAATTAGGAGATTTATTGAAAAACATTATATGTATATAATCGTTATATCGAAGCAAATTTATTCAAAACCTTACCAATTCGTTATATAAAAAGTATAACATTAATGTCTCAGTGACATGATTCAACTATTTATTGTTCCATAGCATTATGTCTCACCTAGCTTGAAACATTGAGTTTGTGCTTGTGCCTCCAAAGAAGCCTAGAAAAACATATCTAGTTGTTCATCATCTTTCCAACTTTTTTCTATATATGGGCCATCAACTTGGATCAATCATTAGGTCAACATGATTCTAGAATGATCCAGTTGGATATTGGTGGTCACCCATCTCTTACACTGTCACAACATTTCTCTATCTTCTTGGCATTTTTTTTATCATTTTTGGGTCTTGAACTTTTGGGACTATTTTAAGGCCCTAAATGATGTTTCATGGTAATTCAAGGGGGAAGGATTGTCATGTCATGCCCTAAGCCTATTTGAAAGTTGTATTCCTTGGATAGTTCTTTCCAATGAGCTATTTTCCACCCCAAACAAATATTGTGCAAAATATGTGCCCTTAGGAAATTGATGTACCAAATAACCACCTTGAGGCCCACAAACCTTTTGGTGGTTTATCTTTTATGATTAGGGTTATTGACCTATAGTGTTCTGTTATGTTAGAATTTCTTTCTTTTAGCCTCCTATAATATACTTTGCAAATGTGCATTGCATCCATCTCTCTTTGTCCAATGATAACTACCACTATTCTAGCTAGTTTATGTTCTACACTATTTTATTATTTGATTTATTAATAGAATTTTGTGTTTTCCCCATATCACTATGTTTTCCATTATGATTCTCTATGTGTGTTTCATTTGCTTTCCTATATTTCATTTCATTCCTTGTACAATCTGGATCCATGGTATGATAGTTTTAATAGCCCCTAATTGATTTTCCATGTAAAAAATACAAGGCCAAGATCATAGGACATGTATTCGAAGATGAATGGTGGGCATACATCATAATGAGCATCACTTGTAATTTATCGATGGATATGGAAATTGGTAAAGGCATTGGTGAGTACAAGAGGCAATAATTGGAATTTATTTATGAAAATAAAGGAAATTAGGAGAAAAGGAAGGTGAAGAGGCACAAACTTGCATGCAAGGGAAATTACAAGAAAAATGAAGGAAAATGAAGAAAAATGAAGAAAAGGATACATCAATGATAAAAAGGAACCTAAGAATCAGTTGAAAAAGTTTTCTCATATTTTAATCAGGGAATAGAAAAGGAGAAGTAACAAGCACTTAAACAAGCAAGAGAGGAAAGCAAGGTAGCGCAAGAGGAAGCTTGGACATCTGCAAGTAGGGACATAATTTAGTTTTGGATTGCAGGTAAGAATTTGCATGTGTAACATCCATGGGTTAAAATATCATGTAATAAAAGTTAATATATGTAAAACAAGATCACAGGTAAGGGACACTTATTCCAAGTTGAATGTTGGGAAAAATATCCTAGTGAGCATGATTTGTTGTGTTTTATGGATAAGGGAAATTGGCAAAGGAAACTGTTAATGCTTTGGAAAGGAAAAATGGAATTAATTAGAATTTTATTTATGAAAATAATGAAAATTAGGATAAAAGGAAGGTGAAATGTCACAGGTTTCTTGTGAGGAGAAAAGTGAAGGAAAATAATGGAAAATTGAAGAAAATAGAGGGCTCATTCATAAAAATGCTTCTAAGGGTCATTGGGTACCTTTTTTCAGTTCAATTTTGGAATTCGCTTCAGAACGAAGAAGAGCACCAAGAGGAGAAGGAAAGTAAGTAAGCAAGGAAAGGAAAGCAAAGAAAACAAGGACAAGGAAAGAAAAGGAAGGCAAAGATCAAGCAGCTCAGCGAGAATACTTGCAAGTAACAGATTGCATGTGTGATTTCCTAGTTGTCTTTGACATGCATGGTATGTGCATGTTTGTATATGGTTCTTTTCTATCATTGGAATGGATTTTATCGAGATTGAACAAGGAATTTTAGCTTAGCCTTTTCATTTCTGGATAGCTATGGTGTGATGTGATTGTTCTTGGTTTGAGTTTTGGATTGCTGAATGGTTTTGGAATCCGAGATGAGATGGTCTTATGAAAATTTCCAATGGCCTATGAATCCCTTAAAGGTAATGATGGGATACACGGTAAAGCATGAGGGTGGAGACAGGAAAACTCCTCAAGGATGGTGAAGAAATTTTTAGGCATCCGAGCTCGGTTTAGTTTTGTGATCTTGACACCAGTTTAGTTGTGATCACGGTATGTAGAGGGTGGAGGTGCTTTAAAAATTGGATTCCCTTGGTTGTCGTTGTATTTTTTTATCCCACGAGATCCCACATTCATGCTTGGAATATTGAATGGGGGTGATTGGCTAAAGAGAGATTTGGCTCAGTCAATCTATGGTTGGGTGAAATGTGGAAGTCTTGATCCTGGTCGATATTTTCCTATGTTTAATAAAAGCTAAGTTTCTCTTGCTTTTGGTAAGGAAATATAGTGGTTATTATGTGTCTTGAATGGTTGATCCCTCATTGTTATTTATCTTTTATATGTTGGTTATAAGCATGGTTATATGACAATGCTTAGTCATGGCTCTATTCATGTTTTTACTTGTAACTGAATAAATAATGAATGCAAGACATAATTGATGATATGACAGGTAATGTGAGAAGGTAGAGACCCTTCTTGTTATATCTTAGTTAAGTTTTGATTTCCTTATATTTAGGCTTCCATTCATGACCTATAGGTTACATATCTACCAAGTGTTTGAGAAAATGTTAGTCTCGGTTGGGGATGGTCAGGTCAAGTCCTCATTTCCAGTTTTGGCTTGTAAGGTTTGTCTTCATGTCTTTTATGAGTTGTGGAAGTTTCATGGATTTCTTAGTAGAGTCTTAGCCCCAACCTTGGAAAGTAGCCTTAATTATCGCAGTCGCTAGCACAACACTAGCAAAAAAAGGCTATAGACGCACTAATGCAGGCTTATAGGAGTGACTGGGAACCCATAGTCACATGGAGGCCTTGGCAAGGGAATGAATGGGGATCAAGGTCAGGGAAAAAGTGAGTCGTCTCAGGGGTTGGACACCTGGAGGAGTCGGATTACTCCTGGAGGTATTGTGGCACCTAAGGCAAGTTAGTAAGGTCTTCAGTTGCTGACTTCGTTTCCTTAAGGTCACATAGGAGGTTAAGTCATAACATAATGACCCTCATCTCATGTTTAATTCGGGCAAGTCAGTAAAAGTGGGTAAATTTGGGAGGAGGCGTTATAGGGTGGTATCAAAGTAGGTTCCGCTCTCTTTGGGTCATATTTGATACCACAAGGTGGTATTAGAGCATGGTTTCTCTCTCTTTAGGTAAGTTTGATGTTTTCAAGGTTATGGTTGTCATGCATGGAATCAGGGTATACAATTAGTATGGTCATGCATGATGTTGTTGTGATGTTATGATATTACATGGATATGCTTATGATTATACATGTACATGCTAATGTGGACTAATATTTCAAATGAGGCAAGCCTCCCTTAAACATCACTCAGGTATGGATTTGATTCTGGTATCTATTTGGTTTATCTGACATGGTATGTATGGGCATCATTCAAGCTCCTCATCCAAGAGACATCATTACATTCATCATCGTCATCATCCTTATAGGAGGAGGGAGTATTTTCCTGAGGAGTTCAAAAAGGTGAAGCCTCCTACATTTGATTGAGAAATGAAGAAGCTAGAAGATGCAGAGGCATGGTTGCTTGGAATGAAGAAGTTCTTCAAATTGCACAACTACTCAGAGAACATGAAAGCTAAGATAGCCACCTTTAGTCTTAAAGTCAAGGCAAGTATTTTTTGGGAGGATGTGAAGAATGTCAAAGGTAGTTGGGAATAAGACTCCACTTGGGATGAGTTTGAGAAGCTCTTCAAGAAGAAGTACTTATCGAAGAGGTATTGTGATGATAGAGCTAAGGAGTTTTATGAGCTATAGATGATGACAACACTAGCAGATTCTTGAAGTTGTTAAGGTATGTGCCATATATAAAGGAGGAGAGGGTAATATTCATAGATTCATCATTAGATTTCATGCAGCATATAGAGACTGGAATGATTTTGATGAGCCTAGATCATTAGAGGAAGCCATCAATAAATTGAAGCATTGTTATGAGAATTCAAAGAGAAATGTTGAGCCTAAATGTGACTTGAAAGGAAATGAGAAAGTCAAATGAAAATGGCCACTGAAGCAGGGAAGACCTCAAGATGTAGGTGAGAAAGAAAATATTTCTGCTTATAAGAAGCTCAGTGCAGTTGAGAAGGAACATGTGTCACAGCCTGGAGAGCAACAGACTAGAGGTGATAGTAGAGCATCATTTCATTGTTGGATATGTGGCAAATATCATCATAAGAAGCATTTCCCATTGTACTAGGGAGTTACGCCTCATATCTATAGTGCTCAAGAAGTGCAGATAGTTGGGGATATTGATCATAGCATTCCTCATATTTATGCATCTGTGGACAACAAGCAGGCGAAACACCAAGAATCTACCATTGAGATGGATGATAATATTTCTGATTAAGTTATTTCTATATTTATTGATATTGGATCTAATTATAGTTATTTCAACCCTAACCTGGTGGATAAGTGTAGTTCGAGAAAAGAAGTACATTTCATGTCTTGGTTGGTACAGTTGGCTACAGGTACGAAGAAGAGAGTTGATCATTGGGTAAGAGCTTCTGCATTTGGTTGAGTGGTATGCTTGCAATAGCACACTTGAATGTACTTCCATTGGGATCATATAGTAAGCTTTTTGGTATGGAGTGGTTGTACCTCCACAAGACTAAATTAGACCTTTATGACAAGGAAATTAAGTGTCTGGATGATAATGGAGAGAAGCTAATCTTGCAGGGGAAGCAAAAATCTACGTCAATGAGGATTGTCACAGTTATGTAGGCTAAGACTAGTTACAGGAAAGGTTGTGTGATGTTTGTAGTTCATATTTCGAGTGACAAGGGTAAGGATGTTGAGTATGTAAAAATCTTCAAGAGGTACCCTATATTGCAGTAACTTTAGGATGTGTTTACAACAGAGATTCTAGAGTTTCCTCTCCATATGGAAGTGGAATTTTCTATTTAGTTGGTACCAGGGGTAGCACCAACATCAAAGGGATCTTCTAGGATGAGCATTCCAGAGTTAGTGGATTTGAAGTTGCAGTTGAAGTAGATGCTTGATAACGGATACAGTAGACCAAGTGTATCTCGTTGGGGTGCACGAGTATTGTTCATGAAGAAGAAGGATGGTACTCTTAGATTGTGCATTGACTGAAGGTAGCTGAAAAAAGTGACAATTAAGCACAAGTATCCATTTTCAAGGATTAATGACTTGTTTGATTAGTTGAAGGGAGCAACAATGTTATCAAAGACTGATCTACGATCTGGATATCATTAGTTACACATCAAAGCATCTACAAGACCTCCTTCAAGATCATGTATAGGCATTATGAGTTTGTTATGATTCCATTCAGTTTGATTAATTATCTAGCTACTTTTATGTGTTTGATGAATAGTGTGTTGCGTCCTTGTTTGGACAATTTTGTTATTGTATTCATTGATGACATCTTGATATATTCTAACAATGAGGAAGAGCATGCTGAGCATTTAGTAGGAGTGTTGAGGTTTCTAAGAGAGCATCAATTATATGCTAAGCTTAGGAAGTGCAATTTTGTTTAGACAGAAGTACACTAATTGGGACGTGTTGTTTCCAAGAATGGCATAACAATAGATCCAAAGAAGATAAAGGCTATCATGGAGTGGGTATCTCCTAGAAATATGGAGGAATTCGGAACATTCATGGGCTTAGCAAGTTACTACAGGAGATTCATCAAGAACTTCTCATGCATTGCATATCTAATTACATCATTGCAGAGGAAAGGTAAGAAGTTTGAATAGACAAAGGAGTGTGTAGCTAGTTTTGAGCAGTTGAAGCTGTTGTTGACAAATTCTCTAGTGTTAAAGATTGTAGATCTAGATAAAGAATTTGTAGTACGTACAAATTCTTACAAGAGAGGATTTGGTGGAGTCTTGATGAAGTAGGGACAAATGATAAGCTTTAAGTCTAGGAAACTAAATGAGCATGGGCATAACTACGTGACCCATGATCTTGAGTTTGCAACTATTATTCATGCCTTGAAGATGTGGAGACATTATCTTCTTGGCATGAGATTTGTGTTTATAAGCAATCACAGTGGCTTCAGATATTTTTTTGACTAGCCAAATCTAAACACCACACAAGCCAGATGGTTGGCTACTCTTAGTGAGATTGACTTTGAGATTAGGTACATTAAGGGAAATGAGAAAAAGGTTGTGAATGCTCTCAGCAGGAAAGTGCAGTTGAACTATGTTGCAACAATGAGCTCATATGGGACAGATTTACAATATTAGATCTTACAGGAAGGACAATAGGATGATAGGTACAAGGAGCTTATGCACATGTTACAATAAGGTACAAGTGATCAGGATGTGGATTATCATCTTACAACAGATGGCTTGGTGAGATTGAGGGACAAGATCTATGTGTCGGATGACATTGAACTCAGGAAGATTATATTGAGGGAGTTTCATGTAAAACCATATTCAGGTCACCCATGATACCAAAAGACATTAATAGAACTAAAGAAGTTAAACTACCAGCCGAATTTGAAAAAGGAAGTGCCAGATTTAGTGGTGATATGTTTGGACTACCAGTGTGTCAAAGCAGAGTGTAAGCATCAGGGTTGGTTTCTTCAGCCTATTCTGATTCCAGAGCGGAAATGGGAGTTTATTTCCATGTATTTCATTACAGGTCTTCCAAAGACATCGAGGCATATTGATTCTATGATGGTGGTGGTAGACAAGTAGAGAATGATAGCTCACTTAATTCTAGTAAAGACTAATTATTGAGCTAGTGAGGTAGCATAGGTCTTCATCAGGGGGATCATGAGATTGCATGGTGTTCCAAAGAAGATTGTGTCAAAAAGGGATGCCAAGTTCACTTCCAAGTTCTGGAAGGAGTTGCTTCCAAGATTGAAGACAAAGTTGGACTTCGGGATAACTTGTCATCCACAAATAGATGGACATACAGAGAGGGTCAACTAGATATTGGAGGACATGTTGACGATGTATGTCATGCATCAACAGAGAAGATGGGAGGAGTACATTCCATTGGTTTAGTTTTCATACAACAAGGATTATCACGAATCACTGAGGATGAGTCTGTTTGAGGCACTATATGGTCGGAGTTGTAACACTCCCATCTGCTAGAGTGATCTAGTGAACAAGGTGTTGATAGGATCAGACATGTTGGCAGAAATGGAACAGGAAATGAAGGTTATAAAGAAGAATCTAAAAGTATCATGGGGTAGGAAGAAAATTTATGTAGACCAACACAGGTCATTTAAGGAGTTTCAGGTTAGGGAGCATGTGTATTTGTGCATCAAGCCCAAGAAGAGCTCCTTGAGGATTGGATCATGTTCCAAGTTGGCACAATAGTATTTCGGGCCTTTTGAGATCCTTGATAGGATTGGACCAATGACTTATAGATTTTCACTACCTCCGATAGTTAAAGTCCGCGATGTTTTTCATGTTTCATTACTAAAAAGATATGTAAATGATGTTGATCATGTTATTGATTGGTTTGTATTATAGTTGGAGCAAGAAGAAGAATTCCAGCCAGGGCCTTAATGCATATTGCAGTGAAAATATCTCGTGCTCCAGAACAAAGAACTCGAGTAGATTAAATTGTAGTGGAAGCACTTTGGTCCAATGAAGCTACATGGGAGATGGCTAATCAGATGTAGGCTGTGTATCTTTCGTTATTTCCTGGTGAAGGAAAATGGATATTGGTATTTTTACATATTTATGTATGGTTACTACTATAAATACCGTAATGAGCTAAGTTATAAAGCTTCAATAAGCGGTATGCTTGTTATATTGTCATGTTGTCATGATGGTTTTTCTTTTGAGAAGGATTTTATTGTAAATATTGAAAAGGGTTGGGTTATAAAGCTTGAGAGGTAGTACTTTTTTTCTATTCAACTTTTTTGTTGGGTCTAGGTTTGGTTTAACACTGAGGATGGTGTTCCACTAAGGGGAAGGGCTCTGTAACAATCCCAAGTTAAAATCTCATATAATAAAAGTTAATAAAGGTAAAATAAGACAACGGGCAAGGGACACTTACTCCAAGTTGAATGTTGGAAAAAATATCCTAGTGGGCATCGCTTGTTGTATTTTATGGCTAAGGGAAATTGGAAAAGGAAATGGCTAACACTTGGAAAGACAATATGACATTAATTGGAATTTTATTTATGAAAATAATGGAAATTAGGAGAAAAGTAAGGTGAAAGGCCACATGTTGCATGTGAGGAGGAAAATAAAGGAAATAATATAAAATGGAAGAAAATAGAGGCCTCATTAATAAAAATGCTTATGAGGATTAGATGGTACCTTTTGTCAGTTTAGTTTTGGAATTAGCTTCAAAGAGTAGAAGAGAACCAAGAGGAAGGAAAGGAGAGGAAAGGAAAAGCAAGGAAAGGAAAGAACAACAAGGAAAGCAAAGGAAGGCAAGGATCAATATTCTTCAGTAGGAATACTTGTAGGTAACAGATTGCATGTGTGATTTCCTAGTTGGGTTTGAGATGCCTTCTCTGTGCATGTTGGTATATGGTTCTTTTGTTTTCATTGGGATTTATTTTTCCGGGATTTGATAGGGGATTTTAGCCTAGACTTACCATTTTTTGATAGCCATGGTGTGATGGGATTGTTCTTGGTTTAAGATTTGGATTTCTAGATGGTTTTGGGATCCGGGATGAGGTGGTCTCAGGAAAATTTTCAAAGTCCTAGGAATCCATTGACTGATAATAGAGGGATACACAGTCAAACATGAGGGTGGAGATAGGAAAATTCCTCAAGGATTGTGAAGAAATTCTGAGGCATCCAAACTTAGTTTGGTTTTGTGCTATCAACACCAATTTAGGTATGATCACAGTATGGAAAGGGTGGAGGTGGTTTAACCTTTGGATTCCCTTGGTTTTCTTTGGATTGGTTTATCCCATGAGATCCCACAGTCATTCTTGGAATATGGCACATGGGTGATTGGATGAGGATAGATTTGTCTCATCCAATCTATGGTCACATGGAATGTATAAGTCCTAAATCCGATCGGTATTTGGCTATGTTTAATAAAAGATAACTTTCTCTTTCTTTTGGTAAGGAAATGTGCTAGTTATTATATGGCTTTAATGGTTGTTCCCTTATTGTTATTTATCTTTTATATGATGGTTATAAGCATGGTTATATGACAGTTCTCAGTCATTTCTCTATTCATGTTTTTACTTGTAACTAAAAAAATAATGAACACAAAACCTAATTGATGATATGGCAACTAATGTGAGAAGGTAGAGACCCTTTTTCTTAAACCTCAGTTAAGTTTTCAGTCCCTTGTGTTTAGATTTGCATTCATAACCTCTAAGTTGCATATCTACCAAGTGTCTAAAAAATGTTAGTCCTGGTTGGGGATGGGCAGGTCAAGTCTTAGTTTCTAGTTTTGGTTTGTAAGCATTGTCTTCATGTCTTTTATTAGTTCTAGAAGTTTCATGGATTTATGGGCAAAGGCATAGCCCGAGCCCTTGAAAGTAACCTTAATTCTTGTAGTCATTGGCATAGAACCAGAAGAAAAAGGCCACAATCACGTTGATGCAAGCTTGTGGGAGTGACTGGAACCCATAGTCACATGGAGGCCTTGGAAAGGGAGTGACTCAAGCTCAAGGTCGGGGGAAAAGTGGGTTGTCTCAAGGGTTGGACACCTAGAGGGGTTGGGTTGCTCCTAGAGGTTCTGTAGAACCTGAGGGAAGTCAATAAGGTCTTTAGTTGTCAATTCCATTTACTTAAGGTTACGTAAGAGGTTGAGTCATATCATAGTGACCCTTAGCTCATGTTTACCCCAGGAAAGCAGTGAAAGTGGGTAAATGTGGGAAGAGGATTTATAACATGGGATATTTCGCATTCTAGTTTTTGGATGGATGGTATATGCATGTGGTTCCTTGGTTATGTTTTTTCATTAGAATCAAGTTTTTCTTTGCTTAATGGTGGTTTTAGCCTTACTTTTCCATTTCCTGGATAGCCACAGTGTTGTTGGTTTTTCCACTTGTTTTTATGATTGGTGCTAAACCTCCTGATGGTTGTGGGTTGGAACAAATGCTCTAGAAGCCCTATAACAACTTAGGTTGATATACGAGTTCCTGGAGCCATAGGTTGGGAAAAACACTCTATATCCCTTACTGGTTTGAGTTACTACTCCCTGGAGCCGCAGTTGGAACAAACTCTTTGGAGCCCTAGAAGGTTGTGGGTTGAGTTGCTAGTTCTTAGAGCCTTAGACAACTTGGGTAGAGATCGATCTAGTTGATGTTAGTTATTTCCGCACCATAGAGGTGGAATCAACATTGTTGAGCGTTGAGGTGGTTTTGCCTCTTGAAGCCCTGGTTGGTTTTGTCTTGCTTTATTCTATGAGATCTGACATTCATTCTTGGAATATGGCACATGGCTGTTTGGCTGAAAGAAGGATTTTTTTAGCCCAATCTATGGTCGAGTGGTAAGTTGAAGTCCTTGACTTTGTTGGCACTTTAATGTGTTAATAAGAGATGTTTCCTTGTTGTGACATATGAGAACTCGTATTGGTTATCATGTTGACATTACGGATGATTTTCCATGGTTTATATGTTGGTTGTTTGCTATTTATATGTTGGTTATATGATGTATTATATCTATGGATTTTGCCATATTTTGATAATTTATTGAATGATTGGTGAATGCATGGACTAACAAGTGCTATTGTAGCTTCCTAGAGAGGGATTAGAGCCTTCTTGGTTATTCTCAAATGAAGACTATTAGTTAATGTTCAGAAATGAATTCATGACCTGTGGCTTACATGCTTGTCATATGTTTGAGGAAATGTATGTTATGGATTAGGCATCTTTGGATAAAGTTCTTGGTTTAGTTTTGATTTGTTGGCTTTTTCATTACCTTTGATTACATTATGGAAAGTTATAGGAAATTTTGGGCAACGGTTTGGAGGCTAGCCTAAAAAGGTGGCACATATGTCAGAACCGATTGCTCACAACTGGAGGATTTGGGTCATAACCACATGGAGAAAAGCTTGCAAGAGTTGTTATAGGCTTACAACCACATGGATGCAGTGTCAAGGGTGTGACTATGGAACTAGGTCAAAGAAAAAGGGTTCCAACTCAGGGATTGGTTACGTGTGGTGGTTTTCCAACTCCTAAGTAATTTATAGTTCCTATGGGATGTTACTATGTGTTTAGTTTGTAGGCCCCACTTTGTTAATTGGAACTTGGAGGTTGATTCATGTCATAGTGACACTTGTCTCATGTTCAGCCTAGAGATCTTTTAAAAGAGGCAAATGTTGGGAGGAGGCATTACAAAGTGTTACCAAAGTGAGGTTGTAGCATCGGACCTCAAGCTAAAAACATATTGTCATACAATTTTGTATCTTTTGCATGTAGGTATGATATTTAATGTCTATTATATGTATTGTGTTTAAATGTGTACCTATCATTCTATTAATTTTGTGGTTACATTCATAATAGGTGCTAGATAATCAATGTGGTCATATGAACGTGCATCGGTCAGTCATGCATGATAGTTAACTTGTTTTTATGTGCATTTTGGTCATATGCATGATGATTATTGTCATTGTAATTAATTTATTAATATTATTATTCATCAAGATAATCTGGATTGGCCTGTGTAGATGAATATGGTAATGATATTCAATTATGATTCAATATACTTGTGATGTTCTGTTGTACTAATGTAGACTAAATTGTGCAGATGTGATTGCTATACATAGATGTCAATTGTTTATGAGTTTATCATGTAAGCATGTTATCTAGTTATTTTTATGGATCTCATGACCATATTTATGTATTAGTTTATTTGTTTGTGAATTTATATCATCCTAATATGGATTGATTGTGCAGATGAGATAGCCTCCCCTGAAATACACTAAGGTATGATTTTGATTATTGCTCTATTTGGTTTATCTCACATGGTATGTTGCAGGAAATACTTTCTAGAGATCAAGAAAATAAAGCATAAGTTAATGTGGCCATCCTTTAGATCCTATCATATTTTTAGAAGAATGACAACTGAGGATCAATCATGGATAGGAGGAGAAGACTAATGGGGCATATGGTAGAAGGTCTCGATCAAGATATAGGTTGGACAAAGATGATAGACTTGGAGGTGGAAAATGGTTGGACACACCTGATAGGAGAGGTAGTGCTTATGGATTTCATTCTAGCTCTAGTTCTAAGAGACATCATTGTCATCATCACCATCATTCTTATAGGAGTGAGGATCAGTATTTTCTAGAGGAGTTCAAGAAAGTCAAGCCTCCTACTTTTTATGGAAAGATGAAAAAATCAAAGATACAAAAGCATGGCTACTTGGCATGAAGAAGTTCTTTGAATTGCATGATTATTCAAAGAACATAGAAGCCAAGATAACTACCTTCAGTTTTAAATGAAAAGAATACATTTTGTGGGAAGGTGTTAAGAATGTTAGAGGAATCATATATGAGGAGTTGATTCAAGATGAGTTTGATGTTAGGAGATGTAGAACCATTGTGGTGTTGAATCTATGTTGGATATCATCATAGGAAGGATTTTCCTTTGTATTAGAGTGCACAGTGGATGTGTAGTATGCCTTATATCTACATTATGCAAGAGGCACAAACAGCTGGGGAAGTAGGTCAAATCATTCCTTGGATCTATGCAATAATTGGTACTAGGTAGGCGGGAAAGTCATCGTGTATCCATCATTAACTAGGGTTAGATTTCAAGGTAGAGCCTCAATGTATCCTACAGCAGAAGAAGTTCATGCTCTAGGACCGAGTGATAGAGGGAGTAAAGTGCATGGAAGAACTTTAGGGCCAAGGAATCTACATGGAAGATGGTTAATCATATGCCAGCATAAAACCAGTTTTCAGTTATGGCTAGATCCGTTAAGGGAATCAGAGTCCCTTCAGAGATAGTAGGCACATGTGTTCATTTGTAAGGTAGTGTGACCGGTACAACAAGGTAAGGTAGCAGGTATATTGTTATATTTATTTATGCACTGGCAGTTGTTTGTTTATGGTAGTATGATGCATGGAATTTCATGGAAAAGAGGCTTCCATGAAAAATTGAAGAACACTCAGGTTAAGCTTTCCCTTAGAATCACTAGGAACCATGGGGTTGAGTCATGGTGTCTATTGGTAGTTTTGTGGTTTCAATATTTGTGAGTTGTTTACGCTTTATTTTTGGTTTTGATTGCATCTCGTGCATGGTCATGGCACTTTGTTTTTTGTTTCTTGGATTTTTATGTTTTCTTCTTGTTTTCCTTTCTATCCTTACCTTTTATGTTTTGATGGTATTGGGAATTGGTTGCGGAAGAGGAAATTTAATGGAACTCATGGAGATTTGAATGAAACCAAACCGTAATGTAAGACCCAAAGAAACCTGATGCATCTAAAGGGAAGTTAAAGGCAAGAATGTCATGGAGATTTGAATGAAACCAAACCATAATGTAAGACCCAAAGAAACCTGATGCATCAAAGGGAAGTTAAAGGCAATAATATGACAGCTAGTTGGACTGGTTGGGTCCATTGGGATAATGGATAGTGGCACGACAGTTAGGAGAAAGGTAATCAAGGAAAGGTAAATTAAATGGATTTGAGGCAGCAAATGCCTTGACTATGTTGGGAACTATTGTTCTTAGCGTTGTGCATGTTGTGTACAGATAAAGAATGTTCTCTTAACCTTGACCTTATGACCCTTGGTAATTATGTTA